>SNQJ01S0091420.1:52473-71041 GCA_010110895.2 Picea sitchensis | reverse complement strand
TCCCCCCAACGGAAGGCTCTTTGGGGCCCTCACACAGTTTTCTTTCCTTACAAATGAGAAGAACTGAGCATAGCAGTGAAAGAACTCTCGGTGATGCAGCTGATGGGTTGTTGTTAAAGGATGAGCCCTTAACCATATGAACAACATAACAGTGCTTAGAATTCCTTCCCAAAACAGTGGATCCTCATGGCTTTTTATAGCAGCTCCTCGGGCGGTCACGTAACCTTCTCAAAGTGTGAACAGGGACCCTTTTAGGGTTTATTTAGGTCATTAACCCGCCGATTTTGCGGATCCAGCTCTGATTTGAGAGTCAAATCAACTTGGGAGCCAGTCCGTAAGCGGTTGGGAGGCCGACCTATTCAATTAATGCGTCATTTTAGCAGATTCGTGGGTTTTTGTGTTGACAGTCGCGTGTCGAGCACGCATGCGCGAATAACACGTTTTTGTCCTGCGCATGCTCGCACGCACCAAACTGCTATAAAGCGCCCTTCAATTTTTGGTTACTTTGTATAGTTTTTGGCCCTTCTGGAGTGCTGTGAAATTAGTTCAGTGCCATGAATGACTTCATTGCTGTTTTGATGATGTGGAGTTCTTGTCACCATGTGCAGACGAAATTTCAGTGATAACAATGGTCGTCCGTCATAAGCTCTTAAGGTAATGGAAGATGGTATGAGTTCAGGGGAACCAATTTTTTTCCATCCAGACTTGGACATGATACATGTGGATGCACCTTCATTAATGATGCACCGATGAACTGTAATGTTCCAAATTTTAATAGGGATTTGAAAAGCAATGAGAGAGGGGAGGCAAGGTTCTTCATTGTCGAGATCAAATGTGATGAGCTGAGTATCTGTAGGTTTGACTTCCCCCAAGGAAAAAAGTAATGACTTCAACTGAGTGGGACAAGTTTGAAGTACTTCTATTACTGACATGGCAGCTGGGGATTCTGCCAAGTTATCAACCAAACTGTAATTATGACCCACCCTAGCCTGAGGGTTGTGGACATTCCTATGCAATGGGATGTGAGGGATGCAAAGAGGTGTTTCCGTGTGGGAGAGGGATCATCAATGGGGGTCTCGTCAGTGATGGGATTGTTTCTAGGGGAATGAGAGGAGAATCAAAGGGTGCATTGTATTAATGACTACGTGTTTGTAGAAGGACTTATTCCTCACTAATGAGGAGGATAATATGTTCTTCTGGTTTGCTTGGATTGAGATATTGTCCCAACTGTGGTGGGGTAGGATGCATGTCCTATTGGTTGTTCATCACTCCTTGGTGTGGAATGGGGTTCTGCAACATGGTTGGGGGTGGTTGTTGCATGTATTGTTGTGGGGCCTGTTGAGGGGCAGGTGGTGCTGGAGGATGTGGTCCATTCACAGAATCTTTCATCCATTTAAAATCAGGGATTTGGGGGCAATGATGAGTATAGTGACCGAACTCACTGCAAAGGGTGAAGGGGAAGTTGGTTCAAAGGTTATTGTTATTCTTCCCTTGACATCTATTGTTGTTTCCCCTCTAGGGGTTTTGAGTCCCTTGATTCTGGTTGCCTCGAGTAGGTTGGCTCTATTGGGGGTGATTTCCACCTTGACCTGGGTTGTTATTGTTCCGATTTTTTCCTTTCTTTTTGGCATTATTTGACTGATGGGTTGGATTTTCCATATTCAGCTATTCAAAATTTTGATATTGTTGAATGGGAGAGGGTTGAACGAAGTTAACACCAACATGAGGTTTTCCTTGTGGTGGATCCATGGGCTGTGGAGGGCGAAGAAATGGAGAGTATGGATTATGTTGTGGTAATGATCCATAAGGTACATAGGAAGGCGTAGCACTTTCGCTAGTACTTAGAGTATAAGATTAGGTAGAGGGAGTACCAAAACTTGTTTGGATAGGTGGGCGTATTATGGGTGTCAGCGGTGGCCCACTGATGGGTGGAGGAAGGGAAACACGATATGGTTGTTAATAAGGGGGTGGAGGATAATAAGGGATTCATCAATATGACAACCAATATTGAGGTGTGCCATACATTGGTGGTTGTTGGGGTTGTGGATTCTGGTGTGTGGTGTTACCAATCAATCCGTCTGCTGAGTGAGACATCCCAGGTTTATCTTGGCCAAATGGCATGAGTTTTGGGAGATCTGGAAGTACTATGTACAAGTACCCTGATTATGAATAGATGAGGTCGTATTGTTGAGCCTTACTGATGGCTTCTTCTTCAGATTGAGGGAAGGTGGAAGCCACATCTTTACCAAGGAGAGATACAAGTGATCTGACAAACCAATCAAGACATTGTTGTTTGGTGGTTTATTATTTGCACAAACTACGTCAACAATGCCACTCGTGAATGTGATCAGCGATATGTGTGGATGAGGTTTGTTTAAAATTAGAGAGTAGTTCAAGACCATTGTCATGGCGGATTGGTAATTGGAAGAAGGTCAAAAATGCTTTGGCTAAGGACTCGAAAGATGCATGAGACCCTAATTTTTTGTCTACATACCACTTGGTTGATGGGCCAATGAGTGTGCATTGAAATAATCATAGTCGGATGGAATCATCCATAATGTTGTTGGAAGAGCACCATATGTGGAAGGTCATGACATGGTTGGCAGGGTCATCTCCTTCCTTTCCTTCAAACTTGGGGATATATGAAGGTAGTTTATTAGGCATTGTAGGCCATGTGGGTTCATGCAATATAGGATCATTTGTGAGTTTGCTTAGATCTGGTATGTTGAAAGAGGCCAAATATGGCATCCAGAGTGGTGGTCCAGGATTAGTTTCATCCATGGTGTGAGTGTTTTGTGAACCTGACCCTTGAGGGGGACTAGGTGGGTTTGTACTTCTCCCTTGAGAGGAAGTTGGCCCCCTACTTCTGTGTAAAGGAGAGCGAGCGGAAGGTGGACCTTGGGAATTGGACCCAAGTAAGGTGGAACCAAGCAAAGTTGATCCCAAGATAGTGGCACTCACAAGAGTGTGAGAAGGTGGAGCTGATGAGTTGGTAAGACTAGGAACTCCCCCTAGAATAGGAGAGAGGTTTAGAAAGCATCTGGAATGAAGGGGGTTCTGTGGGTCCCCTATGATGTCCGACTAGTTGAGTGAATGTGTGCGAATGGTGGTGAGAGCAATAAATAAACAAGATCCTTTATTGTAATTTTTTAAATTTACACGATATATATCTAAATCAAATGTAATCAGAAGTGCATCATACATAAAGTGTTTTGATAAAGAAGAATATATGTGTATAGGTGGGTTTTCTCTGCCTGGGGGATGAAAGAAAACAAATTCTTGTGTCCTAAAATATGTAACGTCCTTCCTCTCAAAGTAGCACTAGACCTTCCAATAGTACTCGACAGTGGGTTCTGAAGCCACTGGAAGAGAAGCTAGTGAAGGATGAAGAAATCAGTTATAATGAGGGGTAGAGGGGGCATATCCCAAAAGAAATAGAGATATTTCCCAATAGCCATACAAAATTCGATCAAGGTGCAATTGCAGCCCACAATTTCCACCTGGGTAGTTTTCCTAAAATTTGGTCGCTAGGTACCTCAGTCAAAGTGCGAACTTTAGATTTTCGGCCTAAGAAATGGGTCATGGGCTGGATCCCATCCAAGAGGTTGGTGCCTCAAGGGGGAATTCACAGAACAATTGGACCTTGGCCTTCAACCCTTCACGAGTATCTCCCTACCTTATGGTGTTAGGAGCACTTGACTTGAAGGATTTAAAGTTCCCTATTTGACAACTTCTATTGTTTTGAAAATGTGAGAACAAGATAATGGGGAGTTATTTGGATGCCTATCCCTGGAATCCTACCTAGACTAAAAGATTTCTTTTGGCACCTCTTGTGGAGGAAAACTTAGTGAGTTTTTAGAAAAAATTTAGATGTGGTTGTTTGAGAGATTGGGGGTGTGAGCCAGTCTCATTGAAATTAAGTGGGAGTGGATAGTTTCATCAAGAAAAGGGTGGGGTGTTTCAGAATCCATTTGGAGGAAACTTACTTCAACCCCCACATTTCGAGATGAAAACTATGTGAGTGAGAAGTGACTTTGTGTGTGAACAAGTGAAAGTGTGCCAATTTTTTAATAATTTAGGTGTCACCTTGCTGCATGTGGACTTCGCTTGGTCCTTACAAGTGTTGATTACCTAAGTTACTATGTGTCATTGGTACAACCTTGCGGAATTCAAAAGTCTCTAGGAAACTAGCATGTGGACATGTGGGTCCTTTACTATTCCTTTAACTCCCTAATGTGATTTAATCTAAGAAAGATTTTGAAACTATACTAGATTGTGACCATGTGGGCATGTATGGGCCCTTTACAAAACCTTTAATTTTCCCTAGTGATTTAATCTAAGAAAGTAATTTTCAACACTATCCTATCTTTGTAGCATGTGGTCATGTATGGGCCCGTTACAATCTTGAGATGTGTTTGAAAAATAAACTAAGAGGAGTCTGAGGGGGTCGTTGTCCTCTCCTAAAGGTTTAGTCTTTTTAAGGGAGATGAAATTGTCCTACAACCTCTTTCTTATTCTCAATATCGCTTTGAAGCGTGAGAGAAGAGCATACTCAATGATTGATATCCAATTTGTAGTCCCAATGCAAGTTTTATATGTGATTACAAATGATTCCAACTTACACTCTTTAGTCAAAGTAGGCCATCCATGTGGAAAAATGAAAGCAAAAGAGGAAATAATGATTTTAAGCCCCCTAAGTGCCTATGTGTTTTGACTAATCCCTTTATATGGAGAGGGAACTAAGTGTAGTGTAGATTAAAACATGCATGGAATCATTTTTAAGAAGGCTAGGGGCCTTCCACAAATCACAAAAAGGCTTACAATGTGTATTTTTATGCACGGGTGCCCGGGTCTTAGACTAGACAGAGGCACTCTGAGCACCAATTCATGAACTGGAAAAGACTTTTGGGTGCAGGTGCACAGAAGGTGCTGAGTAATACAGTGATTTTGGAGCACGTGCGCATGATGCACGACTGGGGGCCAATAAACCCGTGCACAATTGTCACATGACCGTAAAGAAAATTTTGGATGGAATTCTCTAAACTCAGCTTTGAATTTGATGTTTTGTAGGTCGGCTTGGGCCGGTTATGGTACCTGCAGATTAAATAAACGGAAAGAAGAGCTAGGATAACCCAAATGGGGTAGGAAATTGATACCTTTCCCCAACGGAGTCACCAATCTGTTGCACTTCTTTTGCCACCTAAATGAGTAAAACAGAGGTGCTTACAAGCTTAGTTGGGTTATCTAAGCAAGACAACAATAAAGGAAAGGGTTAGAATAATAAACATAAAAGACTATGTTAAGAATTAAACTAGGAAAGGAAAGAACAACTAAACTATTGTGTATAAGGACATAAGAACAAGAAACAAACAAGACTCATGTCACCAATGGAAAGGATTGTATTAGTGAAAAGAAAACATGGAAAAGAAAGGGGACTTTGGGTCCCTTCTTCCTCTAAGGGAGGGATCTTGGACCCCCAAGATTAAGCTCTTCTTACAACTTGAAAACTTGAAAGAAATGGTGAAATAACCCCAAGCTAACCCATTCAAAAGGTGATGTGGATTGCCCAAATGGAATGGTGCTAGTATGCTCTTGATGAGAAAAGAGGATTCCCCAAGAGAATAGCAGCAACATAACCTTACAAATGAATTCCTTGAAAATGTAGTGCACCCATGGCCTTGTTTTGTAGCACCACTTTGAGGTATTGTGCAACTATCTTTTAGTATGAAAAGGGGTTGTTTAGGGAATGTTTAGGTCTTTGACCAACCACCCAGCTAGATCCAGCAGAGATTTGGATGTCAAATCAACTTGGAAGCTGAAATAGAAGTGGGTGGGATGCCGACCAACATCATAAATGCATTGTTCTCAGGTGTGCACGGATTTTAACATCCACGGTCGTGCATCGTGCACCTGTGCGCTTTTCCCATGTTTCTGGATGGTGCATGTGTGCACGCGCCCTGTGTAATCATAGCGCATCTTGATTTTATAACTGGTTGTATAGTTTTGGACCTTTTGGAAATCCGTTTTAGGTAATTTTGGTCCATGGGTGAACTCATAGTTGTTTTGAAGATGCTGGATTCCTGTAACCATTTTGCAGATGAAATTTCAGTGATAACAATGCTCAATACTTGATAAAACTAGACAGAGAGATGGACCACATGCCAATGGTGTTTTTGGTTCAGCACAAACAAAGCCTGCTGAGAAATCGACAAAGAAATTGCAGAAAATGTCTATACAACGCACATTGGCCAGCCAAACTATTGTTTTGGCTTCTCCCCCTACTAAAACATCGGATGTACACACAGTGCAATTGACAAATCCAAAGGCCACCTAGCAGCCTGAAGGAAAGAAAAAATAACGAAAGAAGGGTAAGGGGGATAAGAAACCCACTAATAATGCTGGCGGGGGAAACACTGAGAAACAGAAGGCAAGGTATCCGTGCAACCTGCGCGCAGAAGACCACCCGACCCACCAATATCCTCAGATTGCAGAGGCCCAAATTTTTGTGACACAACAACAACCTGCTGTGTTAACCAATCCATTTCAGCATGGGAAAAACCTAACCCAGGCCTCTACAAGCACAGAAGGGGGAAATCAAGGACCCTCTCCATATTTGAACAATCCCATATCCGCGAATCTGTATATGATGAAGGGTGATGCTTTTATATCGACTAGAGCGCATGACTACAGTAAACCAAGAACTTCTAAGAAGGGCAAAGAAGCTGAACTCCCATCTCTTCCTCTACAGATTGAGAAGACTTTGGGAGAAACAATGACACACATCCCAAAAGGTGTGTTCAAAAAAGACTCTCACAACCCAAATGCAAGGGCTTCCCATAAATATTCTGTGGTGGAGCATTTGTCTCAAACCCCTTATGTGATGTCTTCTTTGGAGGTCCTCCAAAGCTGCCCCTCCCAGAGGAAAGATTTTTTAACCGCTTTAGGATCTACCGAGACTTGTAATCCGGGTACCATCATGCTGGATACAACCGACTTAAAACCTTGTTTTCCTTACCATGTAGCATTTTATATAGTAGTGTCTCACCCCACGAAAAAATTTACTCGAAATATTTTCCGCACGGTGGTTGATGAGGGCACCTCGACATGCGTTATGTCATTGGCATGTTGGAAGGCCATTGGCCAACCCATTTTGTCTCCATCACCCACTCTTCTCACTACTTTCGACGGTCATTCATTCTGACTACATGGTGTCATTCCCTCTTTCCCCATGCAGTTAGGAGGGAAGATTGTGTGCATTGAGGTATAAGTAGTCCATGCAGCCCTCGACTACAATCTCTTGCTAAGAAGGAGTTGGACTTATGCCATGCAAGTAGTGGTTGCTACAATTTTCCGATTCTTGTTGTTTCCACACGAGGACCAGATCATGACCATTGATTAATTGTCTTTCTCCATACCTGACCCTTCATTGGGGGTGTCCACGGTCCCGATGATTGATAATCCTCAAATAGGTGTAGTCAACAAAGGGGTTGGTTTGTGCCCATATTTGATGGGTACCTTTGATTAACCACCCCCTCAAGGAGATGTCAAGTTCATATCTGACCACCATAACATTAAGATTTTTCAAGTTTCGTCATTTCACACGACTTACTTCACCAATCCATGGATACTTCCTTCCCCATTGGCCACGATGGATGGGATAGGGCACCCGGGCATGTCCATGCCCTTGTCCACAACTGAAGTAGTGTACTCTTTAGTCCAGCAAGCTTCAACCAACACAGATCCAACTCCTGCACAAGAGTTAGATCCACTTCTAGAGCCTATTTGGGCTCAATATTCTCTCGCTGACACCGATTCATTAGACTTAGTATTGCCCTCCGACGAAGTAGTAATTGAAGCAATGACTAGTCCATACAAACCCTGGGATGATCTTCATCATAGATTATACTTCCTCCCAGAGTTAAGTAGAATCGAAGTCCGAGAATTCACCTTGACTATGACTGGAGATAGGTCTTGTCCTATTAATCCCTTAGCCACACACGAGGTCTATGCTGAGGGTAATATAGAAACCATCGCTGAAACCATATCGATCAATATATCCAGAACCCCTGGCATCGTGGAGAATGTTTTCGTCGGAGCTGACTTCTCCCCCGGAGAGATTCAAATCTACATAGATCTATTTAAATAATTCCACGACATTTTTGCCTGATCTTATGAGGAAATTCCAGGAATCAATCCAAAAATAGTCGAACATGAAATCAAAACTTATCTAGATACCAAGCTTGTTCGGCAGAAGCTTCGTCCAGTTAATCCCAGGAAAGCAGCAACCATTAAGGTTGAAGTTGAGAAACTTCTAAAAGTTGGTTTTATCTATCCTATCCATTTGACCCAATGGGTGTCAAATCCTGTGTCGGTCAATAAGAAACAAGGCACGATTCATGTATGTACAGACTTCCATGATTTGAACAAGGCATGTCCAAAAGATAATTTTCCCACACCATTCATCGATTAGATAATTGATGAATGTGCAGGTTGCGAGGCCTTCTCTTTCATGGATGGTTTTTTAGGATATAATCAAATACAAATCAAACCCAAGGACCAGCACAAAATGACATTCATTTGTCCATCAGGTACATTTGTGTATCGTAAGATGTCCTTTGGTCTCAAAAATGTTGGTGCGACCTTTCAACGGGCCATGTCTTTTTCTTTCCATGACCTCAAGCATATAGTCAAGGCCTATTTAGATGATTTATCATCGTGATATCACAAGAGAACAAATCATCCCACACACCTCTGACTTATCTTTGAGCGTTATCACTACTTCCAAATTTGCTTGAATCCAAACAAGTGAAGCTTTTGCGTAACATCAGGACATTTGTTAGGTTTCATAGTGTCAACAATAGGGATCATGGTCGATCCTCTCAATGTTGAGGCAATAATTCAGTTGCCTCCCCCATGCACTATCCTTCAACTTTAGAGTCTATAAGGAAAGGCAAATTTTTTAAAACGTTTCATCACCAACTATGCCAATATCACAAAGGGCTTTATGCGATTATTGAAGAAATATGTTCATTTTCATTGGGACAATTCCTCTCAATGCTCTTTCGACGCATTGAAACATGCCCTCACAACTACCCCCCTACTTCGGCCACCTATCTACAACAAATATTTCTTATTATACCTGGATGCAGCAGACTCAACCATCAGCATGGTCTTAGTTCAGGAAGATGACTTGTTCTCAGAATATGTGATATTTTACCTGAGTTGAGGCCTAGTCGGACCGGAACTCAATTATTCTCATATCGAAAAACTTGCGTTGACAACAGTCCATGTTGTTCAACGATTCTGTCATTATATTATGTTTCGCAAGACCACTGTCATTGTTGTTGTGAATCCATTCCAGTACATGTTGACACGATGGGTAATAGGAAGAAAGATCATTATATGGATATTCATCCTCCAAGAGTTAGACTTAGATTTCATTTCAGCGAAATCCAAAAAGTCACTGGTCTTCGCAGAACTTATTTTAGAACTTTCGGTGGATTCAGGTGATGTTGTGCCTAAAGAGTCACCTATCAGAGGAGATATGTTTTTGATCACATCTTCGGATCCCTGGTATAAAGATATACTTATCTATCTCTATACTTTGAAGTGCCCCACCTCTTCTTCTCATGATGAGCGTCGTCGTATACGCCATCAGGCCAAGAATTATCTCATACTCGATGATATGTTGTATCAAAGAGGTGTAGACTACATCCTACACCGATGTCTCACTCACGAAGAAGCAATTATCATGCTAAACAATTTCCATACCAGAGCATGTGGTGGTCATTTGTCTAGGTTGGCAACAACCCAGAAGATTTTGTGAGAAGGTTACTTCTGGCCAACACTAATCAACTATTGTGTCAAGTCAGTCAAGAAGTGCCACCTGTGTCAGATCTTCTCTCGGAAGATGAGGGCACATCCCGCTCCCATGTTTCATGTCATCACGGTTGGTCCCTTCACCAAGTGGGGGATTGATTACACTACATGCAATCCTCCTTCAGCAAGGGGGCACCGTTATATCATTGTATCCATAGACTACTTCAAAAAGTGGGTCGAAGCTATGCCAACATTTAAAGATTATGGAGAGACTGCGACTCTCTTTTTATTCAACCGGATAATAGCAAGGTTCGACGTCCCAAGAGATATCATCACTGACCATGGCATTCACTTTCAGAACTAGATGATGACCAAGTTAACATCAAATCTTGGGTTGTGGAAAGAACACTCGTCACCCTACTACCCCCAAGAAAATGGTCAGGTGGAAGCTGTAAATAAATCTCTTAATACCATCCTACAGTGAATGATCAACTCACCCAAGTCAAATTGGAATTTGATGTTATACTCAACATTATGGGCTTAATGAACGTCTGTTAAGACTGCAATCGATTTCTCACCTTTTCAACTCATTTGCGAGATGGAAGTCATCTTGCCTATTGAATGTCAGATCCCGTCCCTAAAGTTGGCAGTACAATTATTGCCAGACAATTCTCCACTTGAAGAGTGGTTATTATACCTTGAGTGGCTCAATGAGCAGCATCGTGATGTAGCCCTGGCCAATGAGGCTCACAAACATAAATTCAAGTGTCAGNGGGGGCAGGAAAATTCAAACCCATGTGGTTCGGCCCTTTCGTCATTAAAGAGGTTCTAGAAAAGGGCACATATCATCTGGCTGAATTTTAGAGAAATGCTTTGCCAGAGTCTAGAAATGGGCTCCACCTCAAGAAGTATCACTCATAGGCAGTTCACTGTGGGTAACTTTTTGTAACATATGTATAGTATTTGTACTATTACTTTCGAATTTCTTTTAGTATTATGGACGTGTCATTTTTTATGTTATCTTTCATCACTGTGGCACATGTCAAGTGAATCTGAGGTGTTCATTGGGTACACAGACGGTGCTAGCTAACACACACGGAGGCTTGCCTTCGCAGCTTGTGTAATTTTTACACCTCGAGGCCAGTTATTATATTCCGGAGGTATATGTTTAGGTGACACTACAAACAATGTCACCGAGTATAGTGCAGTTATTGAGTTGCTTCGTGATGCCCTATCATTTGGTATCTCTCATCTTCGAGTATATCTAGATGCTCAGCTGGTTGTGTCTCAGTTAAATAAAGTCTATCGTGTTCATGATCCGACTTTACATCGCCGATTCCTTAGGGTACATCTCTTAGAACGAAGCTTTGATTATATTACATATTTTCATGTTCCTAGGAGATAAAACCAAATTACAGATACTCTAGCTAATCAAATTTTAGATTGGCATCTCACACACATATGAAAGGATATACACATAAACATGTAAATACATTTTTAAAAGAAAAAATGATCCATAAGACACAAAAAGACATAAAAATCCATATATAATATCATAGTCACCAGAGTACATAGGTGGATGCAAGTGTCTCAAAAGTATGACCAATAACGAGTCATGGGGCTTATGCCCTCAAACAATATATACAATTAGTACTCTCGGCACGTGAAAAGTATAACTAAAGTTAGGGCCTGTGGGCCCTGTTGTACTGTTCAACAGCGTTTTCCAAACGCCGAAACAATCGGACCCACATTTGTGGTGCCCCCACTACATGAGGCTACATAGATGGTGGAATATCCTCAATATCTACCATAGGGACTGTGCAGGTGAGCATAGTAAAGTTTCACTCGACTCATCTCAACACCCTCTCAACCTCCCTAGCTGGAAGTTCTCTTGTTGCTGCTGGTCCCCCTGCGGCGGCAGGTGCGGCCCCTGGCCGAGGACAACGCCTGTTCCTCGCATAGTTCACAGGTTGCACTGGTCCCACATCTGCACACAATATACACGTATCTATCAAAACTCTGGTATAAAAAAATGATATATATATAAAAAACAATATAAAAATTACATATATTTCACAAAAAAAAACAACAACGATGAAAACTTACCCATCTCTCCTCCCTCCTCACCAGCAGGTACTGGTATATCAGGATCTCTCGATAAATCAATCCCAGCATAAGAGTAATCCTCTATGAATGGGATCTATCGCGACAACAAAGCAAAGAAATCATCATCAAAGGACTCATTGGTCCTTCCACCACCTTGTCATGGTAGTAGCACTACCCATCTACAAACCATAGGAAGAGAGGCCTAATGTACTCGTACCACCACTCGAGGAATGAAGCTCAGAACTCTTTCAAAGAAGAAAGAGCATAGAATCACCCTGGACCCAAAGTTCTTCTGCATCCACGACTGACAATCTATCAACTACCTCTTCATACAATCTAGCAGTGTAGTGCTCCAGTCAAATATTTGTGCATTTAATAACTGGACTTCACAATTCATCTGTGCACGGGATGCTTGATGTAGATCCAAAGAACCAGTCATCCACCCAATAAGAAACACAATCACCTACAGCGATAAGTTAGTGATCTTTCTTATGGGCACCTGTGAGCTCGATTGGTCTGTACCATCCTCACAATAAAGTCCTATCAATTCTGATATGTTATGAGGCCCCAAAGGAAATTTCTGGAAGTTGACTGGTTCCCCTCTCCTAGAGAGGCCAGTCAAAAAATATATGTCCTCTGTCGTAGGCACCAGTGACTACCCCTCTAACATAAATCCCTCTGCATCAGGATGCCAATAATCAACCAAGGCATTCAGTAGCCTAGGTTGTGCCTGCATAAAAGGACATAAGAAGAACTTGAGCATCGTACATTGCATTAAAGAAGCCACAACATTGGGGTCTTCCCCGACCAACTCACTAACCTCCTCATGCTCTCTTTCCCTCCAGTGAACATACATCTTGCAAAACACCAAGTTCAAGAGGGTCAACACTTGTTTTTTTTTTCATTCAATAAGGGGGTCCATGCAATATGAAATGAAGATAGTCATGTGTACACGCATGCAGTGTTTACTCTGCCCTAATGTACATGCACCCTATCATAAGACATCCCATGTGGACTTAGGGCCGACCTTTTGAAGGTCGATGCCCCCCAAAAACTTGAAACCCAAAGCATAAATAAAGGTTTAAATTGCAAGAGGAGAGAGTTTATACTTACTTGGTCCAAACAAATGGTTATTTCATCCACTGTAGCTCCCATAATCACCACTTTTATCAAAGGGGGTTTTTTTGCTCCAGAGTCAATTTCCAAATCAGCAATGGTGATAATGAGTTGCTAGCTTCTATTTATAGACTTTTTGGCCTCTTTTTGTCCATTTTTTGGCCCCCCTTATCATTTTCTTTAAACCAAAAACCATTTAGAGTGATTTAGGAGTTGCATTGGAAGGGTATGATCGGGTATCAGGACATTTTTTTTGGAATTTTTGGGTAACTTTTGACGGTCCATGGAAAAATCTTAGATGATCAACTTGAGCATGTAGGTTAGGTTTCCACCCTAACTTTTGTATCTCATTGTCTTTATCCCTTTTCCATAGGATTGATCCCATTAGGTTGAGACACAAAACCATCATTCCTTCTTTAGAAGTGTCATGAGTTGGTGGTAGAGCTTAACAGAACATGGATGCCCTAGGTAGATCCTCATTGCATTATGGTGTCCATGCTGTCTCTAATCACTGTAGGCTCGAGAGTCCTTGTTGTTTTTTCTGATTACAAGTTTGAGCCTCATTTACCTAATTCCTTTTCACTCTTAATATCACGCTTGGGACTCCCAAAAAGACATAACGGGTCTTCTTTTAAGCCCTTTTCAGACCCTTTAAACATGAAAAGATTGCCGAGTGATCTTATGGCCTTTCATGCTCGTTAAACTGCAATTTGAAGTCACATCTATCCGGTGGTATTTTACCCCTTTTTCGGTCTAGACGGTCAACTATACAAACAAAGGTATATGTCAGGCTGCTATATTAAAGATTTTTAATGACCTGAAACACTGAATTGTCAAACCAGGGTAAGTGATCTTAGAGATGCTACACTGTATGTGCTGGTAAGATTCTAATTCCTACCTAAAGTTTATTCTGAGAAGAAAACACAAACTCACTCTTAAAAACTGAACCCTAATGATTATCTTGAAACTAATCATCTCTTGTTTAATTCATCAAAGGAAAATAGTTATGTGCTTAAGTACAGGTACTTCTATTTCTGATCCAATGTGATCTCTCAAGACTATCTACCATTAGCTTTAAACATTTAATCATCATCATTCCTATCTAAGCCATAAAAGAAATATTACTTTCGAAAACCTTTTAATCTAAACATCAAAAATAGTTCTGAATCTATCCACAAGTAAAATAAATGTTCTATTTACCCTACTGGTACTGGAAGCTTCCTTTAATCTGATCATAACCTAACTACCTTAACAGAGCAGAGTAAGCTAATTGTCCTAATCAAGACGGAGTAAATCTAAACTCTCATTCCCTTTAAATAATGTTCAGATTGAAAACTGGAAACAGAGCAAATCTAGTTCATTCTTTAAGTTCTACAGGAATAAATAACGCATTCAACATTCATCACTACAGGAGATGCTATCATATTGGAAATGATACAATCTGAAGAATGGCTAAACAAGAATCTGACAAAGTAATTCCCAAACTCAAATCAACTAACTTGCATGCAAATTCTAAAAGACTGAAATGAACTAACTCTAATATGGAAAAGAGACAGCGACTTCAACCTGTTGGCGGGCCCAACCAAGAGGTGCAATCACCGAAAAGGAAAACCAGAGCTACTCAGATCATTTCATGCAAAACGTTGTTCATACTTGACGCTCCATAATTCATAAAACAACTCAAATCATTTAGCAGTAAATAACATAACGCATAGCAGATTTGTATTATCAAAAATTGTATCACAGAGCATATCGTAACCAATGTTTCTTGAGAGTGATCCTCTGTTTAAATATATCCTCCCCAAAACAATTTTAAACAAAAGTGCATTAATCCAAATGGATCTCAAATCCAAAAATGACTCGTAATCAGTTACAACGACTTCACAACTTCATGACACGCAGTGTCAAGAAGTGTGGATCATAAAGCATTCAAATAAATCAGTTCTACAATCTCGCCCTGAGTCAACATATTGAGTTATGACTCAATCTATCATATGAATCGAATTGTCAATCCACTCTGGCCATGTCGTGCAAATCCTCGGCAGCTTCTTTGGTATCTCCACTAAGTGCGATTCAGTACCTGGTACTGGTAAGTTCTGTTTCAAAGGAACAATACCTAACTCATGCCACATTAGTATCAATATTAGTTTAAAATATCAAAATACATTAAAAATAACTTGAAACATAAGAATACCTTGAATAGCCCCATTTAGTTGTAAAAGGATGTCAAATGTGTCATGGAAAGGCCAGAAGGATGTAATACTAGATATGAAAATGGAGGTCTTTTTGTCATGATATAGGCAAAAAATATCGTCAAAACTGGAGACTAACATTCCCCCAAACTGAAGTCTTTGCCTGTCCTCAGACAACAAAAGGTCAAAAACTGAGATTCATCAGAGTGTTGCAGTAGCTGCAACCAACATTTTCAATTTCTCATGTTTCTTCATGCTTCTGATTTCCTTCTTAAGGACTCGATTAATGCTGATGTGTTTTCTGTCAATCTTCTGTAGTCTCCTGTTCCTCTGGAAAATACCTTTATTCTTTCGTTTTAATCGTTCAATCTTGGAAAAGAAATGAGTTTGCCTGATTTTCATAAGTTCATTTTCTATTTTGATGTTCCGATCCAATATGGTGTATTCATGTAACTTCTCTTTCAACCTGTGATTCTTGCTTTCTAATTTGTCTACCATTGGTCTCAAGGATTTACTGGAGGAAATTTCACAGTAAGATTCAAATGTTTTACAATTTCCTTGTTGTGTTTGAGGACTGGATGCATGAGTGAACTCATTTGGACTCTAATCATGGGTGTCAACTGGACTAGGTTCAGGAGTAAACTCGTCATATACTTGAACAGGATTTTCTACTGGGCTGAGTTCAGGAGTAGGCTCGTCGTACACTTGATCAGGGTTGTCAATTGGGCTGAGTTCAGGAGTAAACTCCTTATACATCTGAGCAGGGGTATCTATTGGCATTTGGATTGGCTTGTCCTACTCAATTTCCTTGGCGCATCAGCTTGTTGATTGACTTTATGGACTTTTCGAATCAGTTGGGAAAGAGTCCAAGTCATTTCAGAGGACTCCAGAGCCTCTTCATGATCATCCACACTTTTTAATCTTTCCTGTGGTGGGTAACTGGGCATAGAGTTATCCATACCTGACAGTGTGCATTTTCGTTTAGGATTTTTCCTAGGTTTGTCAGTTAACTCTTCCAGTTGTTCCACATCAATAATATTTGTAGCATTTGGAGGAAGAATTGAGATTTCAACCTTTGCTTCTATAGGAACAGTGTTTTTCACTCTGTCATGGTTAGTTTCCACACCATCGGAACCATGAACATCAAATGAATGTTCTATATCAGGATTATCAATACTGGCTTCAATTGTGCAGTCTGGTGTACTCTTAGGGTCATCACAGATTTCAGTCAGGGTTTTAACACCCTTTTTCTTAAAGTTCGGCTTCTTCTATGGAGGACCAGACTTAACATTTTTATCTCTAGATTTGTCAGAGGCTAGGGTTCTTACAACGAACATATCCCAAATTTCTTGTTTATGGGACAACATAGACTTAATCAATATCTTGATAAGACCAAAATGAAATAAACTACCTCTAAAATCTTTGGCCTTGCGGACCTGTTCTACCATTTTCTTTAAACTTTTCAACAGAAAGTAGGGTATGTTCATCAAATGGTTACCTTTGAAATGTAGCAGGAGTCGGGCATGACATGGAAACACGATCGTATACCGTCCTTCGCAAGTTAGGTAGCGTTGGAGGATAGCTAACAACTGAGCCCATTTTGGTTCTAACCATGACCTTGATGTGCCCTCTGACCATTTTAATTTCTAGTGCTGTGGTTGCAGAAGCTGTGTGCAGAGCTTCTTGTCGACTTTCTGGCCCTCCATCCATCTCTAACTAGTGTTGGGTAATTGAATTGCTTCAGAGATGATTTTTTCTATGATTTCAAATTCTAGTTCGCCCACCTTAGCCAATCCACCATGAAAACGCAGAGCGAACTGAAGCGTAATTGAATCATCATATCCATCAAATTTCTTGAAAAACAGCTCCCACCCAAATTTCTGAAAAATGTGTCTAGTGGATTCATATTCAAGAAGGGCCTCCAAGTCTGCAAAGGTCTCAGGTTTGTGATGATTTTCCACCATAATTTCACTCAGTATCACAGGAAAGGTCCACAAGTGAGCAGTGGAATTAGATGAGGGCAACAGAGGAATAGAGTATGATGTGTGAAGTAGTCGGGAGAGGAATCATAGAAGAACGTTTGAATTGTCATGAGGGTCAATAGCATGTAGGAAAATGATGATGGTCGTACGCGATTCAGGTCATACAGGATTGCAAAAGATTATCATATATGAATCGTGTCAAACTCAGCCAAATAATGTAGTGCATTTCCATGATATGAAATGTCAAGGTGGATTGGTTTATTAGGTACAGAGTATGGGTATAATGAAACATTATGGAGTAACGAGGCATTCCCAGTTCAAATTATTAATATGTAATTTAATATATTAAACCAACATGAAACTAAGAGTACCTGAATTAGATTACCTATCCCCTTGTTATGCATTTCTTCTGTAGAGATCTTTGAAGTCAAATCTGTATCTGGAGGGCGCAGAAAATTGTGATTGGAATTTGTATTTCTGATGACCACTGTAGCTGATGGATTCTGTGCTGGCACTGACTGGTACTGATGAAATAATCTGAAATCTGCAGAGAAATTTGAACCAATAATATCTTGCTGAGAAAAAGACTTTCTGTTTATGAAAGCAGATTATCTGATGATTATCCCTGAACCTGGCTTTTGTTCTTTCTTGAACGGGATCAATTGAAATCATGTCTTCAACAGCTTCAAAGCTTCATCCCCTGGTACAATTCTTAGTTGTGTGAGTAAATGTTCTGGAGTCGAACAAAAAAAAGAAATCATTGGATTACCAGCCATTAATGAATGCCATTAACCAATGCGAGATGACCCACCAGTGATGTCAATGGGCCTCAAGGTACCTATAGTACATCCTAACATGTATGAATAAAGGTCTTGGTGTCGAGTCACCTGTAGGATCTAACAACCAAGAGACATTGATGTATTCCCATGGCTGTTAGCAAGGAAATTTGCCATTGAGGCATGCAGAGTCCAGGGTACTAAATAGTCTCTAATCTCTACTCCAGATAAAGTGTTGGTGTCGATGGAGTGAGATTTGTTGGAAGGTGGACCTTAACGTATTCCACATCATCCAACGTGAGTGCAGATAGAAATCTTACAGACATAATTTTTGGGACAGTAATCACTTACTTGTGGATTTTATGAGCCTAAGTTAGTATATGCTCATTTCTTTTTCATATTTTGAGAGTCTGAGAAAATGCTAAAAGAAAACTCTAGGGGGGATTCTTTCCCATCATAATTCATCAGGCCTGGTAAAGAATAATCCTTTCCCTGATAAATTCCCCTTTCATACTTTAATGAGCAGTCAAAGGGAGAAAACAAGCTCAAATTTATTCATTTCAAAACAAGTCAGTGT
>SNQJ01S0091420.1:37075-52463 GCA_010110895.2 Picea sitchensis | reverse complement strand
GAACCTCATGTTGAATGTTATCCTTTAAAGTTCCTATGAATACATCAATCAAGTGCTCATCTGCAATATCGGTTACCTTTATATTCAATCTTTGGAAGTTCTCAATGTGCTCGGTAATTGAACCCTTTTGCTTGAGATTTATCAATTGGCTAAAGAAGGTATTTCTCCTTGTATCCTTATAGTGTGCTATCATTTCTTCCCTGAAAATTGTCCAAGTGATGAGTGATTTACGACAACAAATCCATCGATACCATACAAATTGATTAGGTTCTAAATATAAAGAAGCAATTCGTACCTTTTGTGTATGTGGACATTATGTAGATCAAAGAATTGCTTCATCTGAAGTATCCATGTGATTGGGTCCTTGCCATCAAAATTCCTCATATCGATTTTAGGAACGTGGCTGGTCTTCAACCCAAAGTTGGAGTTTATCCATTTTTTATTCACCTTCCTTGTGTCATCATCATGAATTTCATGGGATGCATTTTCACTTTCAAGTGTCTTCTCTGTTACGAAATGTTTCAATACTTCCATGATCTCCTCTTTTAAACCATCCATCTTTTCCTCCAACTTAGCTTCCATCTCTTGTAGTTCATATTTTGTTACTATCTTCTTTTGTAAATCATTTATGTCCCTACACATTTCTTCATATTCATCAAGAGTCCAAGTAGGATTTTATAGAGGCTTATTTGGTGTAGAAGTTCCCTTTTTGGGTGGCATGTTGGCCAAGTATCACTTTTGAACCTTGGTTTTGAGGTGGTTCTACTAGACAATATTTCTTCTATTGTATCTCCCAAGTTTTGGCCCTTCTGGGTATGAAACTTTATTTTATGTAGTTCTCTGATATTTATTTTCTGCAATGTCACAGGTCTGATCAAAATTGGATGTGCCAAGTGGAATTTATGGTAACTCCCCCACAACTTGCCAATTTTTGGCCTTTTCAAGAGATCTCACTTGTATAGCGTGCCTCGCACAAAATAATTGATATTAAATTTTGCAACTCGTACCAGAAATACTAAAAACTGTCCACGATCCAATGAAACTAGTCCCACTCAATTTGGATACTCTAGGAAGAAGTTATGATTGTTTTACCTGGAACACCTTCTTGAGACTAGTCAATAGGACTAGTCAGATACCATATCTTACACAGGGTGTATCTACAAATTTATGATGACCTAGAAGCTGAACGTTTTGCCAAGGATACCTTACTAATTTATGTGAATAGCCTCTGGACTTCAGGGTCTGAAACATTACATAAACTTTTTTATAGAGAAAATTACACAATGACTCAGTTCAGGATGATTCCAGAACCCTATCTTGTACAGGCTGTATCTCCGAAAGTATAAGGCCTCAGGATCTTAAATTTGAACCCAACGTACCTTGAACCATATAATAAATATCCTCCAAGACATTCCTTTTGAAACATTGTATAAAACAATTTATAGAGAAAATTCCAAGGTGTCTCAGATGTAGCAGCGAAACCCCAAGACCTTGAGCTCTGATACCATATGTTAAGAACCAAATATCAATATAGAATAGAAAAACCTCAGAAAAAGTAATCAACGCCTTCAAAAATAGATAATTTAAGATAATAAGCCTCTTCAAGGGGGAAACCTCCTTTTACCCCACTTAAATGTTAAAGTACAAGATGATTCAAAATGAAAATGTCTCCTTGGTATATATAGGAGACTAGGAGGTATAATTACAAATAATGGCTTAAAGCAGACATAAATAAAATAACATTACTAATATAATATACCCCAATTAATGGGTAATGAGCCAATATTAGGTCTTAGAAAATCTGAAGAGGAACATATAGGTCTTAGCAATGTTTGGCATTCTGTAATCGTGTGCCCTAGTTTCTATGTAGGCATCACCTTCCATCATATAAAAGTTCATGGATGAAGTATTACTAGAAGACAAATGGGGTCCCTAACTGCCCCCATCCGTGCTCAAAGAGGCTTGAGTTAAATTTTTCCCATGAGTAAATGGGTTCGTTAACATAGCAGGCTACTGTTGTGCTAGTAACTTCTAGGCCAATGCAAGACGAAGGCACAGGTGAGTCGGGTGGTCTTTCGTGCAAAGGTTACACAGATACTTTGAATTTATTTTCTCTGTGTTTCCCCCACCAACATTGTTGGTGAGTTTCTTATCCCCCTTACCCTTCTTGTTTCTTTGTTTTCTCTTGTCGCCAGGCTGCTGGTTGGCCTTCGGGTTTGTCAATTGCACACTATGTACATCCAACATTTGAGTATGGGTAGCATCTGAACTAGAGGTTTGGCTAGTCGCTGTCTTTTGTATCGATAATTGTTGCAATTGATTCGACAATGGATCAGTGGGATTTTCTTGTGTTGAACCAGCTATACCATTGACATGTGGTCCAGACTCGTGTCTAGCCTTGTCAAGGATTGACCGTGGCACATCTGACAAAACTTTATAGAGTAAACCAGACTCAGAGTATATTAGCTCTAGCTGTTGAGATCTCATTATCACCTCTTCCTCAGAAAACACTCCCTATGTTGCTACTTCCTTGGATAATCGGGGTCGATCCAAGAGTAGAGTATCTTGAGTGGTCGAGCTTGATGTACCATTTTTCAACACTCTTGATAATAGTGCATTGAAATAGACGCAACTGAACATAGTCGTCTCGCAATGAGTTCGATGAGAACCATAGGTGAAAAGTGGTCACATGATCACCCAGATCTTTATTAGGCTTACCTTTGAACTTCAGAATGTCCGAGGGAAACTTCTTTGGCATAGGAGGCCAATGCGGATCATGATAGATTGGGCTGTTTAACAATCTTGACAAGTTTGGAAAATGCACCGTTGCTAGAAATGGTAGCTTAGGCTATTGACTATGTATAGGGAAAAATGATCCTAGAGTTTGATTGGCACCAGGTTGCCAAGAAAAGTTAGGCAGTTGACCAGGGTTTTGGTAAATACCATGGCCTTGGCCAGTGAATATATACTGTGTTTGTTGGGAACTCATCGATTGATTCCCGTAGTTGGAATTTGAGGGTTGGGCGGGGATTGCTCCCTGCATGGTGTTCCAAATATTCTAGAAAGGGTTTCCATTATTGATTCGATGGGCATAGGTATTGCGCCTTGCCCAGGGTTCCATTGGCCAAGGAAGGGGTTTCCCTTGGTCAGCATCCCTGACGAGGTAACTGATCTCTGCCATGGATTCCAGAGTCCTTGTGAGGATAAGACTCCTGTGTGTGCCCCCTATGTAGGAATAGTAACCTGCACAGGATTTGGTTGTCCAAAAATAGGTTTTCCCCTGGCCGATATGGTAGCTAACGAGAAAGCATTATTTCCAAACGCATCGAACAAAGAGAATGACATTGAACCCACCGACGTGGTGTAGGAAGAAGTTCCTTGACTACCTACTCTGAATAAGTTGCAGTTCATGTTCAACCAGACGGGATGTTGAGGAGCACCACCTAGCAAGGGGGACGAAAAAGGTATATGAACCCGCCATAAGAGAAAGAATTATAGGGGGCTAAGGTCCCCCCCATGGACCCTTGCAGAGGAGTGTTTGATCTCCCTGCCCCTAGACCCATGGTCTGCAGGGTGGAGTAGGAGAGGATAGAGTTCATATCAAAGATGGGAATCCTATATGAAAACATAGGGAATGTCGTACTCTATGTGAACAAAGAAGTGATCACCTCCATAGATAGAATCAGACCACTACCTAAGGTAGAAGCAGTCGAGACCATCGTGGTACGAACTGACAAAGGTGGGTTAGGAGGCGGAATGCCCCATGTGGTGGCAGTCATTGAGGGAGTATGAGGACTCCCATATGAAGTAGCAACATTTTCTTCTATCACTACTTGCAAGACTATGTGATTCTTGTGATGAGTTACCCTTGGGGGGACAACTTGTACCACGAAAGGCTTCGACAAGTCAATGATCAGAGAATTGGCTGGCCCGAGAGCGTCCACTCCAAGGTAAGAAACAATAAGCTCATGTGGATTTGAGTGTTATCCTTTCAGGGATGTCCCAGGTACAGTTTCTTGTGGTCCAGTCACCTCAGATGACCCTTACCAGTCAAGTCTTCATTGTAATAGTGGCGGTGGTGCCTCCAATGCAACCAGCGGCAGGCCCAAAATCCTTCGCGATCAACAGATCTCTTGATATTCCACTTTTTGAGAAGATCAATGAAACAGTAAGGCTTTTACTAACAGTGAAAACCATCACACACTAGAAACGTTCCTACAAGATAAAACAAGCAAATCACTAACTAGTTGGAAGAACAGTTACACCAACCAACACCAGAGCAACTTACTGGTGCATGTGAAAATTGAACACGGAAGAACCCTCTGGGTATACTCTGGAAATAATGGCTCGATGTTTGCTCTAGGTACTACAATATACCCCCACAGTCACCTGTGTAAGTCCCTAAAATAAAGGAAACTAGATTTCCAAATCGCGAACAGTCACCCGGCAGGTACAGTCGACAGTCGGGTGGATCGCAATGAGTAGGGTATCAAGCCTGAAACCTATCGAGGGTATCGAAAGAAATTGTTTTCAAAGATGAATGAGGACCTCTAACAGATTCGAGATCCATGAAGATTCATGGAAAATGCGATTGATAGAATCCCAAGACAATTCCTCTATATGCGTTCCCCACTACGCTTGGTACGGCTTTGGAGGGGTTATCTCTGCTACCTTTCTACATGCATTTTATAACTCTAAATTGCACCATACATGCTTACCTGGCATCAGGCCATCTCAGATCCCTTCTTTGCCAAAGCACTGCTGAAAAACTCTTTAAAAAACCTCTTTTTTAAGGGCCCATGTGCCCTACTCTATTACTGCACGCATGTACATGCTAGCTGACCTAAAACAACCCGCGTGGACTGACAAAAGCACAAAAAAAGGAAAGTTGCCGACGAAACACACGGCTTTGGGTGAGTTAATTGAAACTCCCATCCATGCATGGCTGAGGATTCATCCAAATACCTAGCTTCTTCTAGCCTATAAAAGAAGAGCTAGGGGTCCCATTTGGAAGAGGAAAAAGATAGCAAAGAAACTCTGCCCATTTGCATATTCCCATTGTTCCAACCCTTTATCCATCCTTGTGCCAGAAGAGATACGAAGAAAAGAAGTTGGAGGATAGTTGAAGAGAAGCCCAGGATCAGGTTCACAGAGCGGTGGCCGATATCGACTTTTTGTAAGTTGACTCATTCAAAGTAATAAAGAAAATGCTTTTCCCGTCCCAATTCATGAGTTATTCATAGTTTGTTAAATACATGTTTGAATCTCTAATCCGTTAGTCTATTGGTGAAATGCATGTGTAGTTGTCGCTTGTCTTGTATGCAGGTCAGCGTTGAAAAGGAGAACTACAAACAAGTAATCAAGTGTGACTAGGGATCAACACCGAACACCTGGAACAAGGTAAGTTGATCTGGCCAAGTATTTACTGAATAGAAATGGGATGTAAGCCTGGGGACGAAGGTAGAAAGTAGATTTTCTCTAGGTCATATCTGCATGCAAAGTCTAACCCTATTTGCTATTCCATAAGGAGATTTCCCTCACAATAGAATTGGTGACCATACTGGGGAAGTCTCTAGGGTTCCTAGGAATTTTATTTGTTTTTGGGTAGTTTAAAAGACTGGTTTTCCTGCCTGTTTTTTTTTTTAAGTTTCTATAAAGTCTGAGCTAGCAGAGAGACTGGTTTACCATAATAGTTGTCTCTATTATTTGCTTGACTATGCTTTTCGATACCCACAGAGGTACATGCAGCCTAAATAAGGTACGCACACATGTACCCGTGCTCTACACTCTTACAAACCACGTGTGAATGCTAGCTGAAGAAGTAGCAGTAGCGTGTAGAGTCCAGAGAATTTTTGAGGCAGTCATCCTCTTCCTTGTCAGAATTAGACATTCTCAGGGGTTTTCTGGGATTCTTTCTAAGTCTTGGTTGTTTGCAGTCTTGTCTCAGATTGGCTTGTTTTACAATTTTTTCTCCTTACATTGTTTGCTTTTTTTGTTTAAAAGAGTGTCCAAGCCTTCAAGGGATCCTAGTTATCAATATCAGTGGTCTCTTCCTAGTTTGGGTTGTTTGTTGTTATTTTTTATCACAGTTTAGAGATACACACGGCCTGTAAAAGGTGAGCCCGCGTGTACACACCCTCTGTCTTTATACAGCTCGCGTTCACACGCTTGTTGTTGGATCAACAATAGCATGCTTGTACAAGATAATTTTTGTTGAGGGTAAGGCAGTCATCCTTTCCCTTGATGAAAATTATACCTCTCAGGTGTTTGAATCTCTGTCTTAGCAGTCAGTAGCTTAGGATTAATCTTACCCTTAGCTTGTTTTTTCTCAGTTAAAAGTTGTCATAAAAAAAAAAAAAAAATTAGGGTTTTTAGACAAGTGTGAGAGTCATTTAAAAAAAAACAATTGCTAGTGTGTGATTTCTTGAAGTGGTTCTTTGCAATCTACGATTAGGCCAGAATTGTTTTTCTTGGTTTTTACTTGTTAGTATTTTCCCTTATTGCTTTATCAACATTTAAAAAAAAAAAAAAAAATCTCTTTCATTTTCTTGTTTGGTTGAAGAGTGTGTTTCTACATTATTAGCCAGAGAAAAGTCGTTTATTTCATAATTTTTTGCAGTTTAATTAGATCATAAGTAGCTTGTAGTCAAGTGAAATTTCTTTTGAGTTTGTTGTCCAAAATCTTAGAAAATTAAAAAATATATATTTTGAAAAGTTGTTAAAATTTTGCATTAAGTAAAAGTTTTTGTTTCCATCTTTTTACTCATTCTTACTTTAGTCTTTTACACATCATCAGTTTCACTTTCATACCCCTTGACATAATACAAATCCATAAAATTAACGTTAAATTTAAAATTTATTAGACTTTTATGCTTGTAGGGTTAACCAACTAGTTCAGGATTAGGGCCTTGGATTAGGTTGGAGAGGAAACTCTTCAAGGCCATTTAAAATCAAACATTGGAGTCTGAGTTAGGGAGTGTCTAAGTCCAGTACTATGAAATTTATTCAGGACCCCCCTCTAACATAGGGGATAAACATGAGGTCGCATGTGGAAAGGTAGCGGAGATAACCCCTCCAAAGATGGACCAATCGTAGTGGAGAACACATATAGAGGGCTTGTTTTGGGATTCCGTCGATTGCATTTGCCATGGGGCTTCGTGGGTCTCAAATCAGTTCGAGGTCCTCAGTTTTATTATAGACCACTTGCTTTTGATACCCTTGACAGGTTTTGGGCTCGATACCCTACTCATTGTGGTCTACCTGATTTTCGACTGTACCCGCCTGGTGATTGTTCGCGCGCTGGAAACCTAGTTGCCTATCTTTTTTAGGGACATACACAGGTGACTGTGGGGGTATACCGTGGTACCTAGGACAAACATCGGGCCACGCTTTGTAGAGTATACCCAGAGGGTGCTTCCATGTTCGAGTTGCACTTGCACCAGTAAGTTGCTCTAGTGTTGGTTGTTGTAACTGTTTTTCCAATTAATTTAGTGTTTTCCTGTCTTATATTCTAAGGAATTTTTTAGTGTGTGTTACTTTTGAATGTTTAGACTACCCTAAAGTGTCTTTTATCTTCTCACACAGTGGAGGATCATGAGATTTGTCGGTCGTGAAGGCTTCTTGGCCTGCCACCGGTTACACTGGAGCCACCCCTGCCACCATTAAGGAGAAAGCTAGATCAACAAGGGACTTTTGAAGTGACCGGGTTACAAGAAATTGTGCTCGACCAACACCCAGAGGAATCGACTGTTTTGGACCTTGAAGTGAATGCTCTTGGCCCAGTTGAAACCCCAACCACTGATTTTTTGGTACCTTTCATCGTACCAATTCAATTTTACAAGCGCCAGACAGTGTTGCACACAACAATGGAAACAAATGATGTTAATCCCTTTGGGAATTCTTCAATTCCCATTATGGTTGTCACCACAGGAGAGTTTTCACCTCCTAACCCACTGTCACCGATCCGAGCCACCATGGTCTAGATCACTTCTACATCGCACAGTGGTCCGATCTCGTCTTTGGTGGTGGCCACAACCCCTTTCACACCAAGTGCGATGGGCCCTCCGTTTTCATATGGGATGCCTAGTTTGGCTACAAGTCGTGTACTTTCCTACTCCACTTTATAGACTTCAGGTCTTGGGGCAGGGAGCTCTAGCGCTCTTCTGCAAGGTCACATGGGCAACACTCCTACTCCTTTTAATGCTTTCCCTTACGGAGGAGGTCATATACCTCCTTCGTCCCATTCACTCGGTGGATCGCATCAACAACCCACCACGCAACCTACACACCATAGTTTATTTGGAGCAGGGAGTCAAGGACCACCTTCGCATAGTATGCTGGTAGTTTCAACACCGTTTTCTTTAATAGGAACGTTTGGTAACAACGTCTTCTCATCAATCGTGTTCCCGACTAGAGGCAATCCCAGTTTTGGACAATCGATTCCTATGCAGGGTACTATTCCTGCACAGGGGGAAAATCAAGGAACTTCTTCCACATCAGGGACTTGGAATTCTTGGCAAGGATCTATTCCCTCGTCCGAAATGTCGATCTGGGGTAATTCTTTCCACAATCAATGGAACCCCAGACAAACTATTAAGCCTATCCCCACGGGACCGACATGGGGCAACCCTTCCCAAAGTCCTTCGAATGTAATGCATGCCCAACCATCTATGTCCTATTTTGGAAATCAGTCGGCGATGTCTCCACATACTCAAAATCCATACACCAGCTAGGGCCATGGTTTCTACCAGAATCCAGGCCAGCAGCTGAGCTTTTCTTGGCAACTTGGTGCTAGTCAAACTCTAGGCTCCTTTTTCCCAGGTTATCACCAACAACCCAAAATACCCTTCCTGGAAAATTTGCACTTGCCATATTTGATAAGGTTGTTGAATGACCCTATTTGTCACGATCCGCGTTGGCCTCCTATGCTGACGAAGTTTCCTTCGGACATTCTAAAGTTTGAAGCCAAGCCTAACGAAGATCCAAGAGATCATGTGACTACCTTTCATCTTTGGTGCTCATCTAACTCATTGAAATATGACTCTGTACAGTTGCAATTGTTTCAACGTACTCTCATTGGGAGTGTTGCGAAATGGTACATTGATCTTGATCGCTCAAGATACTCTTCCTTCGGTGAACTAGCGATGGCTTTCCTAAACCATTTCCAATTACCTGTGAGATACGATACTAGCATAGAGCTACTGGCCAATTTTGAACAGACGATAGTGGACCATATCTCTGATCACATTTGAGAATGGAGATGTTAGAAGAGTTTAATTAAGGTGCCAGTCCCACCAGCATTCCTGCTTGAGTGGTTCCTTAAGTCTTTGGTCCCCCAGTTGTCCAAAGATGTCGCAACATCGGGAGTATTCTTCGAACAAGACACCATCATGAGAGCTCAACAATTTGAGCTCATCTATTCTCAGTCTGGTTTATTATACAATATCTTACTGAATGTGCCACACTCAATTCTAGATAAAACTAGATAGAGAGTTGGACCACATGCCGATGGTATTGTTGGTTAAGCACAAACAAATCTCGCTAAGCAATTGACGAAGCAATTGCAGCAGTTATCTCTACAACATACAGCGGCCAGCCAAACTACTACTTTGGCTGCTCCCCCTACCAAAATGTCGGAGGTACACACGGTGCAATCAACTAATCCAAAGGCCACCTAGTAGCCTGAAGGAAAGAAAAAAAAACAAAAGAAAGGTAAGGGGGATAAAAAACCTACCGATAATGCTAGCGGGGACAACACTGAGAAATGAAAGGTGAGGTATCTGTGCAACTTGTGCATAGAAGACCACCCGACCCATCTATATCCTCAGCTTGCAGAAGCCCAAAAGTTTGTGACGCAGCAAAAACCTGCTGTGTTGACCAATCCCTTTCAACATGGGCAAAATCTAACCCAAGCCTCTGCAAGCACGGAAGGGGGAAACCAAGACCCCTCTTTGCC
This sequence comes from Picea sitchensis, assembly GCA_010110895.2. Lineage (NCBI taxonomy): Eukaryota > Viridiplantae > Streptophyta > Pinopsida > Pinales > Pinaceae > Picea > Picea sitchensis. Next base: position 42,508 of record SNQJ01S0091420.1, on the reverse strand, counting down.
TGTGAACAACCCCGCATCCGTGAACGTATACATGGTGAGGGGTGACGCTTTTATATCGACTAGAGCGCATGACTATAGTAAACCAAGAACTTCTGAGAAGGGTAAAGAAGTTGAACTACCATATCTTCCTTTATAGATTGAGAATACGTTGGGCAAAACAATGACATGCATTCCCAAGGGTGCATTTAGAAAATCTTCTCATAACCCAAACGCAAGGGCCGCCCAGAACTACTCTGTGGTGGAAGATTTATCACAAACCCCTTGCACGATGTCTGCTTTGGAGGTCCTCCAAAGCTGCCCTTCCCAGAGGAAATCCTTGTTAACCACTTTAGGATCTACCAAGACTTGTAGTCTGGGTACAATCATGCTAGATACAACTGACTTAAAACCTCATCTACCTTACCATGTAGCGTTTCATATAGTAGTGTCTTATCCCATGAAAATTTTTACTCGGAATATCTTCCACACAGTGGTTGATGAGGGCACCTCGACATGTGTTATGTCATTGGCATGTTTGAAGGCCGTTGGCCAGCCCGTTTTGTCTCCTTCACCTACTCTCCTCATCGCTTTCGACGGTCGTTCGTTCTGACCACATGGTATCGTCCCTTCTTTCCCCGTGTAGTTAGGAGGGAAGACCGTGTGTGTCAAAGTAGAGGTAGTTGATGCTCCCCTCAATAATAACCTCTTGTTAGGAAGGAGTTGGACTTATGCCATGCAAGCGATGGTTGTTACAATTTTCTGGGTCTTGTTGTTTCCACACGAAGGTTGGATAGTGACCATCGATCAATTGTCCTTCTCCAGACCTGACCCTGCTTTGGGGGCATCCATGATCCTGATGATTGATAATTCTCAACCAGGTGTCATCAACGTAGGGGCTGGTTTGTGCCCATCTTTGATGGGTACCTTCGATTACCCGCCCCCTCAAGGTGATATCAAGTTTATATCCAATCACCATAAGGTTGAGATTTTTCAAGTTTCGTCATTCCGCACGACTTACTTTGACAATCCATGGACACTTCCTTCCCCATCGGCCACGATGGATGGGACAGGACACCTGGGCATTTTTGTACCCTTATCTATAGCTGAAGTAGCATACTCTTTAGTCCAACAAAATTCATCCCACACTGATCCAGCTCCTGCACAAGAGTTAGATCCACTTCTAGAGCCTATTTGGGCTCAGGGTTCTCTCACTTACACCGATTCATTGGACTTATTCTTTCCCTTTGATGAAGCAATAATTGAAGTAATGACTAGTCAAGATAAACCCTGGGAAGATCTTCATCACAGATCATACTTCCTCCCAGAGTTAAGCCAAATTGAAGCGGGATAATTCACCGTGACTATGACGGGAGATCGGTCTTGTCTTGTAAATCCCTTAGCTACACATGAGGTTTATGCCAAGGGTAATATGGAAACTATTTTTGAGACCTTACTGATCAATATCTCCCAAAACCCCGATGTCGTGGAGAATGTCTTCATCGGAGCTGATTTCTCCCCCGAAGAGATTCAAATCTACACAGATCTTTTTAAAGAATTCTGTGATGTTTTCTCTTGGTCTTATGAGGAAATGCCAGGCATCGATCCAAAAATAGTTGAACATGAAATCACAACGTATCACGATGCCAAGCTAGTTCGGCAGAAGCTTCGTCTAGTTAATCCTAAGAAAACAACAGTCATTAAGGTTGAGGTTGAGAAATTGCTAAAAGCTGGGTTTATCTATCCTATCCATTTGACCCAATGGGTGTCAAACCCTGTTCCGGTCAATAAAAAACAAGGCACAATTCATGTATGTACCAACTTCCATGATTTCAACAAGGCATGTCTCAAAGATAATTTTCCCACACCGTTCATCGACCAGATTATTGATGAATGTGCGGGTTGCGAAGCCTTTTCTTTCATGGATGGTTTTTCGGGATATAATCAAATACAAATCAAACCCAAAGACCAACACAAAATGGCATTTATCTATCCATGGGGTACGTTCGCATATCGTAAGATGCCTTTTGGTTTCAAAAATGCTAGAGCCACCTTTCAGCGGGCCATGTCTTTTGTTTTCCATGACCTCAAACACATAGTTGAGGCCTATTTAGATGATTTAGCATCTCGATCTCACAAGAGAATGGATCATCCCACACACCTCTGACTTATCTTTGAACATTGTTGCTACTTTCAGATTCGCTTCAATCCAAACAAGTGCAGCTTCTACGTAACATCAGGACAATTGTTAGGTTTCATAGTGTCAACAACAGGGATCATGGTCGATCCTCTCAAGGTTGAGGAAATAACTCAGTTGCCCCCCCCACACACAATCCTTCAACTTTAGAGTCTACAGGGCAAGGCAAATTTTCTAAGACACTTTATTGCTAACTATGTCTAGATCACCAAGGGATTTATGCATTTACTTAAAAAAGACGTTCCCTTTTGTTGGGATGATGTCTCTCAATACTCTTTCGCTGCATTGAAACATGCACTCACAACTGTCCCTCTGCTCTGGCCAGCTAACTATAATAAGGATTTCCTATTATATCTGGCTGTGACAGAATCAACCATTGGCATGGTCTTAGTTCAGGAAGATGACTTGTTCTCAGAGTATGTCATCTATTACTTGAGCCGGGGACTCGTAGGACCGGAACTCAATTATTCTCATACCGAAAAACTTGCGTTGGTAGTGTTGGTCACTATAATTTCTTAATTGATTCAAACAACCAAGTGAAACATAAATTATCAACCCAGGGAAGTCTTTTATTTCAAAGATAACCACGCACTATATATGCTCAATTCCAAATGCAACTTATAGTTATAGTAAAGGAAACTATGCTAATCATACTTACTTGAATATACTGAAGTTCTGAATTAAATCATAGGAAAGCAGCTTCCCTATTGCAGATCTTAAAGATTAATCTAAGAATCCTGGATCACATTATAATTAATACTTGCAATGGGAAAGAACAACTATTCTGCAATCAGAGAATAGGACCCTTACTCTCAAACAGAGACTTCAGTGCCAACACTCTTTTATGAAAACAGTAAGCATAAGACAATTATCTCTATCTAACAGAGAACAAGGCTGACTAGTTCCTTAAGCCCTATTTCTATTTTAGCATACTTGTGAAATTGAAGTTTACCAAGAACAGGATGGTCTGATCCCTTCCTTTCTAAGAAGGAACCTTGTATCCAATCCCTAGATAGTACACTGCAGAAGTAAATGAAATCTACAGAAGACAAGGTGTTCTGATTCCTTCCTGTCTGAGCAGGAACCCTTGACCTGATCCCTGGCTAGCACACTTGCAGAATTAAATGAAATCTACAGAAGACAAGGTGTTCTGATTCCTTCCTGTCTGAGCAGGAACCTTTGACCCGATCCTTGGCTAGCACACTTGTAGGATTAAATGAAATCTACAGAAGACAAGGTGTTCTGATTCCTTCCTGTCTGAGCAGGAACCCTTAACCCGATCTCTGGCTAGCACACTTACATAATTAAATAAAATCTATAGAAGACAAGGTGTTTCGATTCCTTCCTATCTGAGCAAGAATCCTTGACCCGGTCTCTGGCTAGTCCTCACAAAGTCATCACACAAGATTGCTAAAGAATTACGATTTTCAACACAGAGTTCAGTAGTGTTTCAGCAAAACAGAATTCATTAACAGTAGTGTTTCAACAAACAAAGCTAATCAAATCGTAAATAGAAATTGAATTAACACACTTCTAAAACTAACGGGTGAATCTTGTGATGAAGGTGGGCCCTCCCTTCTCACAAGGTTCCCCTGAAACGGGAAAGCTTAGAGACGGATAATCAAATCGATTTTCTATTCATCTGTCAAAACATCATATTACAATCTAAAAACGTGAAGCACATCCCTCTCTCTGAAGTGTTCAATACCTAAAAACTTGGATCCCCCGAGTGGTGATTTTCCTCTTATTTAAAGAGGAAAAACCCTTCGATACAATTGATCAAAAATTACAGTGTGTATCTGAGTCCTATCTTTAGCCAGATCTTCCTTCTAATTCAGAACAGGGTGTCCTAATCTTATGCAACAAAAATGCTATTACAGGAGTTGACTGAGGTATTGTTGTTACGGTTGGTGTAATAGCTTCTTCTCATTGTTGTTGATGATGTTTCAGCATCGCAATTCACGGGCTGTTTCAGCCACGTGAATTGTGCTCTGACTGTGTTGACCGCTGACTGTAACGGCTTGTGTTTCAGCATCGTCAGTCCTAACGGTTTCCTCTGTGTTCCAGCATCTGCAACTCTGGACTGTAAGACAACTTCGTGTTTCAGCATTAGTGGCCTCGGACTGTATGATAGCTTCGTGTTTCAGCAACTGCGACCTCGGACTATATGACAGCTTCGTGTTTCAGCATCAGTGGCCTCGAACTGTATGACAGCTTCATGCTTCAACAATTGCGATCTCAGACTGTATGACAGCTTCATGTTTCAGCATCAGTGGCCTCGAACTGTATGACATCTTCATGTTTCAGCAATTACGACCTCGAACTATATAGTAGTTCTGTGTTTCAGTAACAGCGACCTTGGACAACTCTGTTTTTCAGCATGGGCCTCAAATACTAATCTGCCGTTTTGAACACGTAATGCATTTCTAATCAATAGTCAAGTACGAGAGTAATGTAAAATATTATGCAAAACAGATTAAACGTATAGTAATGAGAAAGGACGTTGTATACCTTTGGGCTGATCCGATAAAGTGATAGTATGAGTCTAAATATAGGTGATCAAGAGTATAATAATGGCAAAAAGTATAGGCAAAAAGGTACATAGTGTGGTCCTAACATCCCCCCCAACTCAAGGTGTTGCATGTCCTCAGGCAACTCACTCTAAATCAGAGTCTTGATACCAACTCTGATCATGTAAGTTACTCAAGCTGTAACTCTGGGAGGTACTGTCAGTTGGCATTCTGAACCCGTGCACCTGCTACAATCTTTGCCACGCTGTTGTTTCTGCCTTCTTAGGCAGCTTATATTTTACTTGATACCTTTCTATTAGCAACCAGAGAATGGGAAAATAAAACTTGTACCCTATGCAGTTTTCGGCACAATTCCTAACACACTGGATGTAGTTGGGTATCCTGGAAATTGATGCTTCTAAGTTGGCAGGACCAAAAGGATTGTGTTGTTGTCTCTTTTCCGAGGATTGCTGCCAAAACAGGTTATTGGCCTGGAGGGCAGGAATCTCTATGGATCTGATGGTGTTTTCACAATCCTGGAGCACTTCTGATTGTAGCTGTTGGACATGCTCAATCACCCCTGGTTGTTTTAAGAACTCATAATATTGTGAAATAAAGGTGGCTGCCCTCTGAGGTTCTGGTCTAATCCAGAGGAGGCGATCTTCATTGTGCTGGGCAGCCAAAAAGTCATCTTGCCACATAATTTGGTTGAGGAGAAAAGAGGTGAATGCTCTAATTTGAATGTCCCCA
>SNQJ01S0091419.1:34389-47866 GCA_010110895.2 Picea sitchensis | reverse complement strand
TTTGCTCAAAAATTCAAAGTGCTCGGAATCACTTCAAACCAAATGAGAGCGTAGGCCTCATCATTGTGAACCCAACGCAACTCGTTTCATCTCAAATAGACGTCAAGAGTGAGAGATATTACAATCTGTTCGTCAAGTCAAACAGGCAAAAAAAAATGATGTTGACTGTACAGTCCATACAGTCTGTATAGGCTAACGTGGAAGGGCTGTACAGACCATACGATGACATGATATCTAATGATGTGGCAAAGTTTGGTTGGCAGTTGAGGTCGAATGATGTTTCGACACGTGTCAACATATGGTTGGTGGTTTGATGCCACGTGGCCCAATAAAGGGCTGCCACGTGGCACCCCGGCATTGGTTGATTGGTTGTTATGTTAAAATGTATTGGAGCCTGTGGGGTTCAACCCCAGGACCTCCCCATAAGTGTAAATCTCTAACAAAGACAGTCGACCAATACGCCCACACTATGTGACTTAACATATAATTGTTTGCATTGTTTTTAAAATCATATGATTGTACATATGGGCGGGGGTCGGGCCAGGGCTTAGCCCCAGCCCATGGTCATATAGTCATTTCATATGGCCACTGTATATATATGCGCGTGGTTTCTATGCAACACGTGGGTTTTGAAATTGGTTTGAATGGTTAACACTTTGGCACATGGTTATATGCCGACATTTCATATGACCCTAGTTAAGTGTGCGGGAAGTTAGAACGGTTCAACCGTTTATCCCTTTTACCAATACGCGCGGTCCCATGACTTCATACGCCCAGGTGCTAGGCGGTTAGGGGCTGGCGCACCCTTAACTATCCTACGATTTTCACCGTTGGCACGGTTGCACCCGATGCTGGTTTTTCACGCTTTATATTGCGTGTGTGCCAGGTTCATTAGACAAGGGTGCAATTTGTAGATGCAGAGATAGCAAACTTGAAGGGGCAGACTTCCAGGATGCCTAACTTCTTCGTTTTTCGACCGATTGAGGTGTCAAAAGAGCCCAGACAGGGGTTTTTGGACGCTCTGAAGCCATTGGAGTAGTCGGTTTGTTAGTTTGAGCATTGTAAGGCATGTTTTTGAGCACTTTTTGAGAAATAAATAATAATGATCCATTGGAAGTTGGACCATGAGATGTAGCCCAAGAGAGGGGTGAACTTATTTATCAATTGTTGTGTTTATGTTCTTATGTTCATTGATTATTCTTCTTTCTATGTGTAATTTGCATAAATAATCCCTTATTCTATGTGTTGCAAACTAATCCATTTGCTTTAAACACATAACATTTACATTGCAAATAATTTCAAGTATTTCAAGTCTTCTTCATTTTTAGATCAGCTTCCATCCTTTCACTATGAATATGGTTTTCTTCAAGTACTCCTCTAATACCATGTTAAATTTTAGTGAGATATGGCTCATGTAATCCTTTTAAATTTTCTGTCAACAATTACTTCAACCATAACTACTACAGAAAACCAAGATCACATGAAGAAGATCCATGCACAAGTATACAAAAAGTATCCTAGGAAACCCTTCTCAACAAGGGAAGAAAACCTAGCCAATCCTTTGCTATATTTCTCAAGAGAAAGACCTCCCACACCATCACCAAAAACTAGCACACAAGAGGGTGTTGCAATTCTCATAATTTCAGACCTCAACATCAGAAATCATGAGATGAAATAATGTTAAGTGYGTTTCCTCAATGGGGATTCACCTTTATTTATATTAGACTTGTCACATCAAATGATGTGTCTTTTGGMACAATAGGGCCAACTTCAATAACTCAAAATATAATTAATAATTACCATATTGATTATTATCTTTTATATTAATTATCTTTTACATTTATTATTAATCACATTAAGGTGGAGCCGACATATACCCTTTACATTACAATTAGGGTTACAGGCAGGTCTGACTCTTGAAAAATATAGCAAGGGATCTTATACACCCACTAGTGCTCATCCACTAGTGGCACATCCATAGGGATGTCCATATCTCTGGCTCATTGCATTACACAGAAGAAATAGATCTTCACACATTCACCTGTGCTCGTCCACAGGCACGTCCACTCTATAGATATTAGTTCCCACTTCCTCACACAGAAGAATCATCTGGAGTTTCTTGTCAACTCTACTACTCAGATGAGGCTAATACATCATCTTCATTTCTATTGACATGACGATGCACCCAACACTTTGGGATTTCACACATTCACCTTGTGCTCAACCATAGGCACATCTAACTCAATAGATCACCTTTCCCAATGGATAATCATTTGGAGTTCTTGTCAAATCTATGAATGGAAAAGGTCATCTCTACATTCTATCTCTATCTCAGGTAGGAACCACGTACCCTTCTTAGGGTCTTTCTCTCAATTTTATAAGATGAGAGAAAGACTCACATAGCTTCAATGATCCACATCTCACATGTTTATAAGCTGGAGAATGTCTCACGTAGCTTCAATCATCAACAGTTGTTGGATCAACACCATAGATGGAAGGAAGTGACATGGTTGGTGGGATCTTCACTCGAATTCTCATCAAATGTGGGAATGCCTTGGGGAATATTGGTCAGGATGGGAAGCCAAGTGGCATCATGTAAGATGGGAACATTGGTGATATTTTTCAAATTAGGAAGATTCAATGAAGCCATGTATGGTAGTTTTTGTGTTCATGTTGTTGGGTTTGAGTTTCATGAGTTAGTTCCTGAAGAAGGACTGTTGGACATGTTTTTTTTATTAGGTGTTCCTAGCAAGGTGGAACCAAGAAAGGTTGAACTAGGCATCGGTGTGATCAAACGTGAGTGGGGAGGTCAAACCAATGAAGAAGTAAGAGAAGGGATACTTTCCAATATGTAGGTTGAGAATACATCTAGAATATCATGGAGGTAATGGGTCCCTTGTGGTTCTATACTAGCAAATGTATGTGTGATTCGGTAAATAAAATACAACTAGTAGTGATTTTGAAAATAAATACATCCTACTTTAACAAAAGAAAATATGAATGTGGTAAGTTTCAAATGGACACATTTAACTTACATATATCAAATTTAAGTAAATGTTTTGGTTAGTATGGAATATTTTTCACATGGGGGAATAAAAAATAAAAGAACATGTTCAGAATACCTTTCTCGTAGAAGATTGGGATGAGAAGGTGGGATCTCCTTTTCCTCCTTGGAAGGGTTATTTTTTTTACCTTGGAACCTTTTCTCTCTCTCTCTCTAGTTGAACAATTAGTGTGAAAGAAGATCTCCAAGGGGATACGTCAATGCACGATCTTGGTGCTATGGATGTAATGATGTAGGAGCATCGTAGAAATCCAAAGCATGCGCCTAACCAAAGAGACAGTTGGATGCGCATATGTAATTTGAACACGTTTTTGTGAAAACGCTTTTAAATTTAAAATCTGAAGCATTAATATAATGGATAGGAGGAAAGTGCAGTTGCACTTATATCTGAAGATCCAATCTAATTTTGGAGCGTATGTTCCTATCCATGGATGTAATAGGATTTAAGTCTGTTTAATGCAAGTAGGTAGGTTTAATTTAATATATTAGACATTTTAGTAGCATAGGAGGGAAAACAGATGATAGACACCCTCGCCTTGTATCTTGAAAATAACTCATTATTATTTAGAATTTTGTAAGTTGTAGAGATGTAAAGGAGAACAAAGAATTTTATGCATTCTAGTTGTTGTTATTTACCATGTATAGGAGCACTGGAGTTAATAGAAGAATGCTTTTATTCCAATCTATGTGTTTTTTATGGTTGTTGGAACGACCTGTTGAATGGTATGTTGTAGGCTAGTTTATATTTTCTATGTGCATTTTATTTCAATGAAATCTGTGTGTATGCTCTAGAATTCTATGTTTAATGTTTGAATTCTGGAAAAGGCGAGAATGAGTTTCATTTGTTTCTCTTTCTGAGAAATCCTGCAAAGAGTGCATTGGAGGGTCCACAAGGAGTGCGTCGACCAAGCTATGAGTTTCATCGCAGAACTCTCAGACGAGATTCAAATCATGTTTTTATAGGTCGAAGTGCAAGGTTAGCTTAAGAGTCGTGAAAGGTGTGCATAGGCTGAGCGAGGTTTGGGATTTTACCAACTTAAGAGGGATATTGTGAGACTTTTGTTGCAAGAGGTGCATAGAGTCGAAGACCCAAATAACCAGAGGTTATTTGAAAATCGCTGCAAGGAGTGCATACAGGAACCCTTTTAGAAGCCTTGAGTTCAAAAGAAAAAGCTCAGAAGGGATAGAACCTCTAAAGTGTTCAAAGGGAGGCAGAGGTCTAAATCGTCTCACGGAATTCAAGATCAGGAGGGAGGATGCCAATTTATTTGGCCAGAAGTCCTTGAGAAGTTGAATTGGATGGTGGAATCACTTCAAGAGGAAGTGACAAAGTTTTGTGAGCCATGGGATCTTGTGGAACAACAGAAGAATTAAGACCAAGTGTATTTCAACACTCTTAAGCTCAAGAAAGATAGTGACCATCATATCCGGATACAATGAGGGTCATTGGATCGAGGGAAGCATACAACCATCGATCTCGTCGAAGGCATGATTTCAGAGTCAGGGATTTGTAGAGGGAGAGGAATGGTTGTTTTTTTTTCTCTCAAGTTGTGAAATTCGAAGATTCGTGAGAACAAGTGGCAAGGACCCACTCTGTAAGCGGAGTAAACAGAGGTGACAAGTGGCATGCACCCATCTCTTNTTGGGGATTCATAAGGGAAGAGAACGAGAGGTTGGTGCTCCAACTCGTGAAGTCGTGAGTTGCAAAAGGTGCTTGCATTAAGGCTTGGCTGTGGTCCTATTGTAAAAGGGGTTGAAGAGGGGGATTACACCTTAATCCCATTCACATTTTCACATTTTGTCTATTTCCAAGGGTTGTGGCATTGTATTTGAAGTTCCTAACTCGCGAGACCTAAAATCCTTTACAGAATTAGACAAGGAGTTCATTTAACCCTTGTCGTGGTTTAGAGAAGATCCTGCACGGATCTCGGCCTGAGGGAAGGAGGTTTGCACTAGTTGTGGTATCAGAGCCTAGAACAAATTATTTACTTTCTATAGCAAAGAGAAAAGAGGAATTTTACAACCATGTTGTTGAGAAGAAGAGAAAGGCCCATACCTGATCCAGCAGTGGAAAGAGAAATGTGTGAACTTTGTGCCAGACTTGATGCTATGGAGACAGCACAGAGGCGAACAATTGATGCTAGGGATATCAGCGAAGCTGAATGTGAAAATGAAGCTGAAAACAAAGGAGAAGAAGTTGCAGTCGAAGATGCTACAAAAGAACATCTATTCAGGGTTGTTGCAAGAATAGGTGAGAGGGAAAAAATGGACATTCCAATGTACGAAGGCAACCTAGTCGTTGAAGAGATTCTAGATTGGATTAGAGATCTAGACAAACACTTTGACTATGAGGATGTTGAGAAAGACAAGAAAGTCAAACATGTCATTACTAGACATAAAGGGCATGCAGCATTATGGTGGGATGAACTACAGGCTGACAGACGTTGCAAGGGAAAGAAGAAAATCAAGATCTAGGATAGAATGGTTGTAAAAATGAAAGCCAAGTTTATACCCATGGATTATCAAAATAATTCTATTTCAGAGGATGCAGAATTTGAGACAGAAGTTGATGTCAGTGAAAGAATACACTGAAGATTTCTATAGGATAAACATCAGAGTAGGTCATCAAGAAAGCGATGATGAGAAAGTTTCTAGGTATATGAATGGTCTACGATATGACATTTAGGACGAGATGAGCATGATGACCATCTAAACCATAGAAGATGTTTATCATATGGCTCTAAAAGATAAAGAGAAGTTGATCCAAAAGCAAGGTCAAAGAGGCTGAGGCGGAAGTTAAAGAAGAGGCAAGACAATTTCCCAGGACAGAACTCAAAAGCCTAAAGAAAAAGGGAAGAAACATTAAACTCAATCTGAGAGAGGAGGAAGCTCACGGGAGGTAGTATGCTGATAGAAATACTTTTCCTTGAGCCAGAGGAAGAGGAAGAGGCAGAGGAGGTGCAGTGAACTGCTTTGTCTATGGAAAAATCGTACATAAATCCTATGAGTGTCCAAATAGGAAGCAATATGGTGGTGAAACTCACATTGTCGAAGCTCAAGGATGGAATGTTGAGGTAGAGGACGTTGAGGGTGAGAGATCTTTGATGATGCAGAAAGTTCTCTTGAAACCAGAGAAGGAGACAGAGAACCCAACCCAAAGAAACAGTCTATTTCAGACTGCTTGCAAAACCAAAGAAATGGTATGCAAGGTCATAGTGGATAGAAGTATCACAGATAATATTGTATCCACAGAAATGGTAGAAAAGCTGGAGATGGAGACTGTTGTGCATCCAAGCCCATACAAAGTTTCGTGGCTACAAAAAGGACATCAGTTAAATGTCACTAAATAGTGTTTAGTTGAATTTAAAATAGGAGGATATAAAGATGAGGTATTATGTGATGTCATTCCCATGGATGTTTTTCATCTATTGTTGGGTAGACCGTGGCAATATGACAAAAATGTGGTGCATGATGGGAGAAAGAACAAGTACACTCTGGAGAAAAATGGTAGGATGCACATGTTGCTACCAATTAAGGATAAAGAGGTGAAAACAGAGATGAGCAACATTGTACTTCTTATGAGTGGAAAGGAACTTCTTAAGGAAGTCAAGAAGAAGAAAGACATGCAATTCATTTTGGTTAGGAAGCCCATAATTGTTTTGAGCAACACTAGGATAGATGATTTACCGAAAGAAATCCAGGAGTTGCTAGAAGAATTTGTTGATATAGTAGTGGATGAACTACCTTGTTTGTTTCCACCTATCAGGAGTATAAGCCATCATATCAATCTTATACCTAGAGCCAGTTTTCCAAACAAAGCATCTTATAGGTTGATGCTGTAGGAGAATGAAGAAGTTGAGAGACAGGTCTAGGACTTAATGGACAAAGGATTGATTCAGGAAAGCTTGAGTCCATGCATTGTTCCAACAGTGCTCAACCCAAGGAAGGACGGTGGATGGAGAATGTGTATAGAATCAAGGGTAATCAACAAAATTACCATCATGTATAGGTTCCCATTTCCAAGGATGGATGACTTGATGGATTTCTTGAGTGGAGCAAAGTTATTTTCAAAGATTGATTTGAAAAGAGGATATCATCAGATTAGAATGAGAGAAGGTGATGAATGGAAGACAACATTCAAGATGAATGAAGGGTTGTATGAATGGATTTTCATGCCATTTGGATTAATGAATGTGCCCAGTACTTTCATGAGGTTGATGAACGAAGTCCTGAGGGATTTCATTGGGAAAATTGTCATTGTATATATTGACGATATATTAATTTTCATCAAAATTGAAGCAGAGCATTTGAAGCATTTATTTGTAGTGATGAAAAGGTTATATCAAGAGAAATTGATGATCAACATGAAGAAATCATCATTTATGAGAAAAAAACTCATTTATTTGGGTTTTGTTATCTCTGCAAATGAATTGAAAATGGATCCGGAAAAGATAAAGGAAATTAAGGATTGGCCATCACTGAAGAGCATGTTTGAAGTTCGAAGCTTCCATGGTTTGGCTAGATTCTATAGGAAATTTATTCGAAACTTCAGTGGAATTAGCACACCAATGATGGATATGGTGAAGAAAAGACATAAATCTTTTCATTGGATGGAGGAAGCGGAGAAGAGCTTCAACCTGCTGAAGAAAAATATCACTGAGCAACCAATTTTGGTTTTGCCAGATTTCAGCAAGACATTCTAGGTCAGGTGTGATGTGAGTGGATTTTCCATTAGAGCAGTCTTAAGCTAAGACAACAGGTCGGTCATGTATTTCAATGAAAAACTGAATAAAGCAAAGATTAATTACTCCATGTATGACAAAGAATTCTACATAGTTATACAAGTGCTGAAGAAATGGAGGCACTATTTGGTTCCAAAAGAGTTTGTTTTGTATAGCGATAATCACGCTTTGCAATTCATGACTCAAAAGGATAAGTTGAACCAAAAACATGCTAAATGGGTTGAATACATGCATAATTTTACTTTTGTGACTAAGCATATTTTTGGAACTGCTAACAAAATTGTTGATGCTTTGAGCAGGAAATGTTTTCTTATGCAAGAATTTTGAGTTAATACTTTGGGTTTTGATAACCTCAAAGAAATGTACGAGGATGATCCAGATTTCAAAGAGGCATATGAGGCATCTGAGAATCCAATTCTCAGAGACAGAAGCCAATGGATAGAGTACATGATCTAGGATGGACTATTGTTCAGGGGAAATCAACTATGTATTCTGAAATGCTCAATGAGGGAGAATTTGCTGAAGGAAAAGCGCAACAGAGGATTGGCCGGACACTTCAGCCATGAAAAAATGTTCTCAAAGTTGAATGGATCATATTACTATCCAGGGATGAGGACAGATGTGAAGAATTTTGTGGACAGATGTAGAATTTGTCAGCACACGAAGGGAAAAAGGCAAAACACAGCGTTATATTAGCCATTACCCATACCCGAAAGGTCATGGGACACAGTGAGCATGGATTTCATATTAGGACTTCCAAGGACACATAGGGGATATGATTCAATCTTTGTAGTGGTAGACAGATTTTCAAAGATGGCACATTTCATACCATGCCAGAAAACGAGTGATGCAACTCATATTGCGAACATGTTTTTCAAGGAAGTCGTTAGACTTCATGGCTTGTCAAGGGGTATCATTTCTAATCGAGATACCAAGTTTGTAGGACATTTATGGAGGACCTTATGGAAGAAGATGGCAAAAAAATTGTCTTTTAGCTCAACGTATCATCCTCATATGGATGGATAGACAAAGTTTGTGAACAGGAGCTTGGGAGATTTGTTAAGGAGCTTAGTAACTGAACACCACAATCAATGGTATCACTTTCTACCACAGGTGGAATTCACTTACAATGATTCACTCAAAAAAAGAATAGGGCAGAGTCCATTCCAAATTGTATATGGAATGCATACAAGGGGAGTCTCTGAATTGAAAGATTCAGAACAAGTTGAATTCAGGAGTGCTAGTGCAGAGGACTTTGCAGAAGGAATGAAGGAGTTTCACAGTAGAATCAAGGAGTGATTGTAGAGTTCAAGTCAAGAGTACAAGTGTAGAGCATATCAACACAGGAGGGAACTTCAATTTGAAGTTGGTGATTTGATTCTTGCGCATTTGAGGAAGGAAAGGTTCCTAAGGAGAACATACAACAACCTGAAGATGAAGAAAATTGGACCATGCAAGGTCATAAGAAAATTTGGGGCAAACATGTATGAGATTGAATTACCCGATGGGGTCAGAATCTCACCGATATTCAATGTCACGGATTTGTACCCTTACAGAGCTGAAGAAGTAGGAGCGGAGGGTGAACAGAAAGAAATTCCATGGAAAAAAAAAATGCATGTAGCTGAAAAGCCACAGATGGAAAGTATAATTGACAAGAGGATTAACATAAATACCAGGAGAAAAGAGTATTTTGAATACTTTTTCAAGTGGAAAGGAAATCCAGTTGAACATGTCAGTTGGGAAGATGAAGCAACAATTAAAAAGCATGGACAAACAATGAAGGAACTCATGAACAAGAGTTCATGAAAATTTTCAAGTGAGGGAGTATGATGCAGAAGAATCGTAGAAAGCTGAATCACGCGCCTAGCCAAAGAGACAGTTGGATGCGCAGATGTAATTTGAACATGTTTTTGTGAAAACGTTTTGAAATTTAAAATCTAAAGCATTAATGTAATGGACAGGAGGACAATGCAGTTGCAATTATATCTGAAGATCCAAACTGATTTTGGAGTGTATGTTCCTATCCATGGATGTAATAGGAATTTAAGTCGGTTTAATGCAAGTAGGTAGGTTTAATTTAATAGATTAGACAATTTAGGAGCATAGGATGGAAAATGGATGGTATACACCCTCACCTTGTATATTGAAAATAACTCCTTATTATTCAGAATTTTGTAAGCTATAGAGCTGCAGAGGAGAATAGAGAATTTTATGCATTCTAGCTATTGTTATTTACCATGTATATGAGCACTAGATTTAATAGAAGAAATATTTGATTCCAATCTATGTTTTTGTTATGGTTGTTGGAACCACCTGTTGAATCGTATATTGCAGGCTAGTTTATATTCTCTGTGTGCATTTTATTTCAATTAAATCTGTGTGTGTATGCTCTAGAATTGTATGTTGAATGTTTGAATTCTGGACAAGGGGAGAATGAGTTTCAGTTGTTTCTCTTTCTGATAACTCCTGCAAAGAGTGTAGTGGAGGTTCTGCAAGGAGTGTGTTGACCAACCTATGAGTTTCATCTCAAAACTCCCAGGGGAGATTCAAATCATGTTTTTATAGGCCAAAGTGTAAGGTTAGCTTAAGAGTCGTGAGAGGTGTGCGCAGACTAAGCGAGGTCTAGGATTTTACCAACTCAAGAGGGATATTGAGAGACTTTTGTTGAAAGAGGTGCACAGAGTCGAAGACGCAAATAACTAGAGGTTATTTGAAAATTGCTACAAGGAGTGCGTACATGGACCCTTTTGGAAGCCTTGAGTTCACAAGCAAGAGCTCATAAGGGATAGAACCTCTTAAGTGTTCAAAGGGAGGCAGAGATCGAAATCATCTCACAGAATTCAAACTCAGGAGGGAGGACACCAAGTCATTTGGCCAGAAGTCCTTGAGAAGTTGAATTGGATGGTGGAATTGCTTCAAGAGGAAGCGCCAAAGTTCCCTGAGCTGTGGGATCTTGTGGAATAGAAGAAGGATTAAGACCGAGTGTCTTTCAACACTCTTAAGGTTAGGAAGGATAGTGACCATCATATCCGGATACAACGAGGGCCATTGGATAGAGGGAGGCACACAACTGTCGATCTCGTCGAAGGCACAATTTCAGAGTCACGGATTTTTAGAGGTTCTCTCAAGTTGTGAAAGCCGAAGACTCTTGCGAACAGGTGGAAAGGACCCACTATGTAAGTAGAGTAAACAGAGGTGACAGGTGGTGTGCGCCTATCACTTTGGGTGGATTCAACCTTCGTTGACATATCATGTTTTGGGGATTCATAACAAAAGAGAACGAGAGGTTGGCGCTCCAACTTGTGAAGTCGTGAGTTGCGAAAGGTGCTTATGTTAAGGCTTGGTTGTGGTCTTATTGGAAAATGGGTTGAAGAGGGGGCTTACACTTTAATACCATTCACAATTTTGCATTTCGTCTAATGCCAAGGGCTGTGGCATTGTATTCGAAGTGCCCAACTCACGAGACCTGAAATCCTTTACGGTCTTAAACAAGGAGTTCAGTTAACCCTTGTCATGGTTTAGAGAAGATCCTGCGTGGATATCGGCCTGAGGGCAGGGGGTCTGCACCATGCAAGGATGAGGCCTTGAGAAATATGATTCTTCAACACCCATACAAATAGCATAACAATGATTTTTCTTCTATATCGTGTATACATACCCATGACCTCATTTTATAGGATTTGATCAAGCTCAATAATAACTAGTTCCAATTGGGAAAGATGTGTCACTTGGGTGTGGCGCCCCATGCCAAAGTGTACATGGAACCACTTGGGGTACCATCCTTGAATGCTATTGTGCTCAATACCTATTGGTACCTCAGCTTGAAAGTACCCATGATGGGATTTTTGTCATAAATGCATCAAATGTGGTTGAAACTTCACTTTTGGTCAATCCACACAACTTTGAAAGGAATGTATGCACGGACACATGAAAATCATTCAAAATACACATTATTGAGTCACACAGATGATTTAAAAACCCACTTTAAATAAAAAAAATTGTGAGAGTAGTGTATTAATGCCATGAGTATGCACTATAGTGTGTTGAGATGATAACCCTTCTGATAATCACATGTATATCTCTATGAGTAATTTTTAGGTGATAACAAATATGGCCAAAATTTTCAACATTTCTTTGGCTAGTGATGTTGAGGGAAGTTATAAATTGGGATCAATTAAAAAAACATGGTTTTGTTTGTCCCTCTAGTTTTCATTTATGCAACAATGAGGAAGAGTCAACTGAAAATTTACTAAATGGATTTTCATTTACTAATTCCCTTTGGGACAAAGGAGCCACTTTATTTCTAAAGTGTGACCGAAACAGAGATAGCTTTAGGAACACTTTTGACTAATGGAGTCAGTAGGATTTCCATAATCTTGTCCTCAACATATTTTGGTAGATATTCCTGGGTTTCCTAATATGGGAAACATGGAAGGAATGCAACATAAAAGTATTTAAGGACCTACATAAATACCCCTAGAATATATGGAACAAATCAAACATAACTTAGTGGAGACTTTGCAGACATAACATTGGATGAAAGAGGATCAAATAGCCACTAAGGTAGAGGCATTGATTCTAAATAACTAGGATTTTCACCCCACCCTCTCATTGATCCTTTCCCCTCCTCAAAAACTCCTACCTTCAAGTATGGATATGTGGTCAACACCCCCAATGGGATTCATGAATCTCAACTTTGATGGGGCCTCTAAACATAATACATGACCAACATGTTACATGGGACATGATAGTAACAATGATGGATAACTTCAAGATTTGATATATGGCCTCCAAATATCCAATAGATAAGGATATACTAAACTTGTTGTAGAAGGATATTCTCAAACAATAATTCACATGCTACATAAATTGCAAACTAGATCAACCCTGACAAAGGTGTCTAATGATTGGTGATTAGAATATAGTATCAAATATCTTACTCATCTAATTCCTGAAATCACATCTCTATTACCCTCACATGCTAGATGACAAGCTAACTCTATAGATGACAAGCTAGAAAATGAAGGAACCTATGGGACAATAATTGTGTTGGACCTAGCCTAACACTCTCTTTCAAAAATCTCTCTCAAAATAGCTTGCATAGAGCTATCCTACAAGAATATAACTTACCCAAATTGGATTGTAGTCTAGAACTCATAATGGTGCAGTAGGATCCTAGACATACATCAGAGGAACCAATACACATCTCATCTAATGAGGAACATAAAGTACAGGTTCATTAGTTACCCAATATTTTGGTTTTTAGTTTATCTAGTTATGAACATTTATCTGTCAAGATATAGTACCATCAATGTAATTTTTTGGACTCTAAAAATATATGTAAAATTACTATTCAATCCATGGGCAGATGGATTTTTATTCTACTTTTGGTTTGTTTTCTAGAATGGGAGGCCAGTAGCACCAACTTCTATAAGTGTTTCTCCTTTTTAGATGAACACAACAAAACTAGCTTATAAAAAAAAATGTGCATATCTACATAAAAATTCCTTTTCACCTCCATGTAAGAACTGACGTTGTATAAATATCCTTTGTTCCTAATCGAGCGATGGAATTGGTCTCCCTCTCTAGACATAAAACTTAGGAATATCAAAGTTGTCATTTCCACCAATGTATCAACATGTCTATCTTGAGGAGGGTTAGGATTTTTAGG
>SNQJ01S0091418.1:18923-44490 GCA_010110895.2 Picea sitchensis | reverse complement strand
GGTCGAGGTGGTCCAAAATCTCTTGTAGACCGTTCATCTGCGCGCTGCTAGGTTGACCGTAGATTGCACACTTGTTAATCATCATTCTGGACACCCCCCCCACTGTTAAAGGTAGAACAGTCAGGGGGGTCCAGAATCCACTTTCAGCCATTAGATCAACCGTCAATCTAAGCGCGTTCTTTATTATCCAGGTGCGATTTTCATATGTGCAGCGAAACTTAGGCTTAGTTCATTTTGTGGATTTTGCGTTGCTTCCCTTGATTTTTTTCACCATGGGGTTAAGAAGAACGTTTCAAACATCCAAATCATGAATTTTCCTCAAACACCATGCATGTTTTATTGAAATAAAACCAACTAATCTATATTCTAACCTAGTAACCTATCACATTTAGCCCAGATTAGATTGTTGGGCTAAGAAATTACTCTACCCTGGGGCTATTTGACCAAGATTAGACAGTTTGATCAAATTTATTCACTAGCTAACCTCACTACCTGGCTAATATTAAACAATTTAGCTAGGATTATTCACTACACCTATCAACATAAAATTCAAAGATACTTAACCATGATTAAACTGTATGGATCAAGTCATTTTTATTGCATGGGGCTTTTATCCATTTTCTTTTATTCCCTCTTTTATTCTTTTTCTTTTTTTTTTCTTTTCTTCTCTTTTTCTTTTCTTTTTTTTTCTTTTTCTTTTTGAAAATAATTTGTAGGAATGAAATATTATTTGCAAGACAACATACATCAATAGTGAAAATTTTCCAGTCACCAGATGATCCTATAAATTATAGGGTTATAAAAACGGCTCCACTTGGGGATGGTACTTTCCTTGTGAAGTGACAAGAACCTTCTTTTTTAGGGCCTTCTTTGTGGGCTCCAACCACTTGATCAATATCACCTATACAAAACATGAATGAAAAGAGAAATGGTATGTACAATGAATATGGATTCATGAGATCTCTATTGGGGAGGCAAATAATGCTTCAAAATCCTGCCATTAACTGGTCCACCTTCCTGGTCTGTTCCATCAATGTTTTTTAGTAAAAATGTTTTATTTCCTCTAAATGCTTGAATGGTGTAAGGGCCTTTCCATAAGCTATCGAATTTTCCATGCTTACCCTTGTCCTCATTTCTAGAATCCCATTTCAAAACCAAGTTCCCTAACTCAAAATCATCTTCTTTAGTCGTTCTGTCAAAAATCTTTTTGATGTTCTCCTGGATGACTTGAGTCTTGTTGTAGACTTCCTCTCTAGATTGTGTTAAATGGATCATTTGGTTTATCCTCCTCTGGACATCATTTGTCTCTACCTGTGCTTCCTGGAATAGTTTCATGATAGGGACACCTAAGGAAAGAGGAAAAACTGCTTTAGTACCATACATCAATTGGTATGGAGACATGCCAATCGATCTTTTGGTGCTTATTCTGTCAGCCCAAAGCAAGAAAACCAACTTATTATGCCATGATTTTTTATTTTCTTGCAGTCTTTTCCTGAGAATGTTCACCAGACTTTTGTTTGAGGACTCAACTAGCCCATTTCCTTGAGGATAATAAGTTGTTGAGTGTCCCAAAGTAATGTGGTATTGGATACAAAAATCTATGAGTCTTTTGGATATGAAGGCCGCTGCATTGTCAGCTATAATTTTTCTGGGGCATCCAAAATGAGACAAGATATTAGTTTCTAAAAATTTTATGATAACAGAGTCAGTAGCTTGCTTGCATGGCACCGCATCGATCCACTTGGTGAAGCAGTCTGTGGCCATGAGGATCCACTTGTGTTGGCCTGAGGAGGGTGGATGTATTTCTCCAATAAAGTCCAAACCCCATTGTTGGAAAGGAGCTTCAACTAAGATGGGTTTCATGGGGAGGGGAAACAACTTCCTTTTACCTTCGAAAACCTGGCATTTATGACAAGAAGTAACTTTTTGATGAACATCAGCAAACAATGTAAGCCAGTAGAAACCAACTCTTAAAATCTTGTTGCCTTTGGTCTTCCAACACAGATGTCCACCACAGTCTCCTACATGGAAATCCTGTAGAACTTTTTCAGCTTCATTTTTCAGCAGGAAATTAAGAAAAATACCACCAGGATCTTTCCAATAAATATTACCTTCTAAAATACAAAATTTCAATGCTTTCAGTTTGATAAATCTGGCTATGGTCTTAGTCAAACCAGGAGGAGTTTGTAAGTTATGAAGTACAAAAATGAGGTCTGCGTACCAAGGAGAGTTTAAGAATAATTCCTTTGCATTTGGAGTCGCTTGCTCTTCCTGTTCATCAACTACAGCCAAAAAATTAATATCTAGAGCATGAAAATTATATTCAACCATTAGTTTGGCCAAACCCTGTCCTTTGATCAGTTTAGTAGGTTTTGTTTCAATGTCATATTCCAGAATAACTGCAATCCATTTTCCTCTCCTACCATCTGGATTATCCTGAGTTAGGATATCCTTTACCGCTGCGTTTGGAACGTATGCAATTGTGTGAGAATGGAGAATATAGACTCTGAAGTCATTTATGGCCTTTACTAGGGCAAAGGCTTGTTTCTCCATTATGTTGTAGTTCAACACAACATCTCTCAAAGTTTTGTTGAAAAATGCTATGGGTTTTTCGTACCCTTCATTGTTTTTCTGGAACAATACTACTGCTATGGTGTGTTCAAATGCAAAAGAGAAAAGATAAAAGTCTTTGGTATAGTCTGGGATGATCAGGACTTGGGCTTGGGTGAGTGCATGTTTCACCTGCTCAAATGATTGTTTGGATTCAGTGTTCCATTTGATTTTTGTGTATTTTTTCAACATGTTAGTGATGTTCCTAATAAGTTCAGCCAAGTTGGGTATGAACCTTCTAAGGAAATTTATTTTGCCGATGAATGATTGTAGTTATTTGATGTTCCTAGGGTGTTCCACCTTCTAGATGACTTCTATCCTACTGGGATCTATTTTAATTCCATCTTTAGATATTATGTGTCCCAACAACTTTCCTTCTTCTAGACCTAAAAGAGACTTCTTTGGGTTCAATGAAATCCCAAATTTTATGCACTTCTCAAACACGCGTATGAGATGCTACAAGTGTTCTTCATCATATTGGGAGTATACAGTCACATCATCCATATATATGACTATAAATCTTCCTAATTTGTCCACAAAAGCAATATACATTGCCCTTTGAAAAATAGCACCAACATTCATCAAGCCAAAGGGCATCTTCACATACATGAAAGTTCCCCAAGGTGTGCTAAATGTTGTCTTCTCTTGATGTTCTAGGTGGACAAGGACTTGTTTGTAACCTGAGAAACCATCTAGTAAGGAGATCCTACTGGACCCAACTACTTTTTGCAAAATGTGGTCCATTTTGGGAAGTGGGTAATTTTCTTTGAGGGAGACTTTGTTCAGATTCCTGAAATCTATGCAAAGTCTGATCTCACCAGTTTTCTTCCTAGTAGGAACTAGGTTAGAAACCCATTTGGAAAATCTCAAGGGGACTATGATTTTTGCATCATACATATTTTTTATTTCTTTCTCTATCATGGGAAGCAACTTGGGATTTATTCTCCTAAGTTTCTGCCTGAAAGGTTTGTGTTCTTCTTTTATGGGAATCCGATGTTGTATGATGCTTGTGTTGTAGGATTTTAATTCCTCATAACCCCAGGAAAAAACATCCACATATTCTTTAAAAAGTTAAATGTATTTGCGTTTTTTCTCAGGGGGTAGAGATTTAGAAAGTTTTATCATCTTGGGCTTTTCGTCTGTTCCTATGTTGCACTCTTCGACCTCTTTATCACTAGCTTAAATTTTTGGTTTTTTGGCTACATCGTTAAAATCGAACAAGTCTTCCAACAGAACTAAACGTCTAGGTAACACATTATTTTTCAACTGTAGAATATCATAATCTATCTCATTTTCATTCAATTCATATGCATCTACTTTATTTTCATTCAAAACTTTAGAATCTATGTTATTTATACTACCATTTTCAAAAACAGATTTATTTACAATCTCATCATCATTTTCTAAATCTATGTTTGTACATTTGAAATCATTCTTACACTGTAGGAAGTCTTCAATTTGATCGTCATTTAAAAATACCTGCCAGTATCTGATGTTGTCCGAAACGTTTGGTCTGCACTTCACCTCCACTTTGTACTTGCGAGTGGGACGAAAAGGAATTTTACAGGTAGTTGCTGATGTAGCCAACCCATCCGCAAGTATGTTTTGTCCTCTAGACATTACCTACAAGTTGATTTCAATAAAGCATTGAAGGGCATCCAAAACAACATTCCCATAGGCTCTAAGTTTGGGATGTTTAGCTACATACTCACCTTTGATTTGTTTGATAATCAATTCAGAATCACTCCTTACCATTATCTATTTGGAACCAACTTTCTTCAATAATTTCAGGCCGAGCATCAAAGATTCGTACTCGGCTATGATGTTAGTGCATTGGAAATTCAGTTTGTACGAATGGCTCTCTGAATACCTTGATGTGTGATTATGTAACCAAACTCCAGCTCCAGCTCCCTCTTTGCTCACTACACCATCGAAATCCATGCTCCAAAAATCTGTTGGCAGTTCCTCCCTTTCTACAGTTTTCACCTTTCTTGCCTCAATGCTTGCTTTACTTTCTTTCGAATCATGCGTATCATTTTCTACCTGAGCGATTTGTTCTCCCAAACCACCATCATTATATAGAATGAAATAGTCCAGATCAGAGTGTGCAGAGTATATTGGGTAGTTATGTGGCTTCTCCTGACTATTGACCATATACTTCATCAAGTTTTCTTTATACAGTCTCCTCTGTTGTCTGAATACTGGGATGGTGGAATAGGACATATCTAACTGCAGGGTTCCTTTCATCTTAGTTCCCCATGATATTGACAGTAACATACCATATTTTGGGGGAATATATGCAACTACTATATCCATTACCATACTCTTTGCTGGGATTTGAGCTAAGGTGATGCATAAGTCTTTGATCAAGCCTATACATTTAACCTTGCTGGAGTCGAAAGAATGCAAATCTTTGTAGGGTCTGGTGACCTCGAGTCCCAACTTTTCCATCACGTCTTTGGGAATCAGGTTGTGAGAGGCACCCGAATCCAGCATAACGTTGTGTAATATCAAATCGTGGATGTTTAGGTTGATGTAAAAAGGGTCAATGACACCATTATCAGTTCAACCATCAACTTCAGAACCAAAAAGGAGCTCTGGTCGGTCGTCAACAAGATTTACTGTGTCCTATTGATTTAGAGATCCAACATTCAAAGACTTAGTACCTATCTCAAGTTATATTCTTAAATATTTAATCACCTGAGACTTGTAATCTTTCTTGGTCATCATCTCAGAGAGGGGAATGAGAATCTTCAATTTGGCTAGTTCCCCTTCAAGGCTAAAAGTAGTGGAAGATTTTCTTAAGGTATGTACCTCTGGTTTATCTATCAGATCTCTATGGCCAAGTGCCCTTGGTTGACTGGTTGATGAAACTTCATTCTGATTTTCTCTTCATAGAATTTCTGGAGTTTTTTGTGCAAGAGATTCAACATCATTTATCTCAAGAACTTTCTTTGGAGAGTCTTCTGAGGTTTTCTTGGTTTCGACTATTCTCTTTGTTATAGTAGCCTTCTTTGTTTCATCAACCTTCTGTGGAGTGTTTTCATTTTCCCTATTTATCCTCAGGTTATACTGCCTATGGACCTCCATTATAGCATTCTCAAAGGCCTATTGTTCTATTTCTTCTGCTTCCTCATTGACCTTTGTTTGTGACAGGAGAAAAATCTCATGCTCTTCCTAGGTAATAAAGATGGATTCCTCATCATGAACGCCCATGAGGTTTATATGAGTGTCATCAAACTCCTTGATTACCTCCTCCCCATCATCAGCGTAATTTTCCTGGCGGGGTGGTCTGATCTGCTGATCAGGCCCCCTATATTCTCTTTGATTCCTAGGATCTCTCTGTCGCATATGGGGCGGATTTCTTCTAAAGTTTGGGTTTCGAATTTGAGGAGCAACTTGGTTCTCCCTAGGTGGTTTTATGTCAGTTATAGTGAATCTCTCCATCGTTTTCTCCATAGCTCTGGCTAGAGAATCTAGTTTGGCATCTGATGAGGAAGTAGAAGGCTCTTCCTTGTTCGTGACCCTCCTTTTAGTTCTCTCCCTAGCCCTTCTAGCCAAAATATTTTCTTCCACACTAACAACATTTTTCTGCATGTCTTATAGAGTAGCAGAGTTTCTCTCCCTTAGCTAATACGACATGTCAGTTTCGAATCCATCGGGGAATTTTATCAATGCCAGGCCTTGAGGTGGTTTGATATCAGCTGGAATTTCATTCTATAGGTTATTGAAATGGGTGCAGTAATCCTGCACCGTCTCTCCTTGGTTCCTTATGATATTCTCATATTCTGACAAGATCTGAAGATGATTCTTCTTTATCTCCCACCTGCCAAGGAAACTTCGATGAAAAGCAACAATGTCATTTATGGAGGCATCACGTAAGGTTTTGAACCACTTTTTAACTTCTCCAGTCAAACTCTGTGCAAATAGTCTCATCTGCACATCAACTTCATCTACTTCCTGCAAATCAAAATAATCGTTCATTTTGTCAACATGTTGTTGTGCATTCAGAGGACCAGTACTATCGTACTGAGGGAGTCTGGTTTGATAATCCTGAGGCATGGCATGTAGAGGAGCAACCAACACCAATGGAGGATATCTTGTTGCCATGATTAGTGGAGGAGGCTGAACAACAGCCTGTGTGATTGGAGGTGAGGTGACAGAAGCTGTAGAAGATGAGGGGTTGAGAGGAGGTGAATGAACTAGTTTAGATTTAATAGAAGCTGCGGCGATAGTTAAGGAAGAAAGTTCGAACGACTACTGAAAGTGAGCCTTGTCTAAGGATTGATCAAGATTCACAACTAGATATTCTAGCTTGTCAAATTCCTGGAGGAAATGTTGATCAACTTCAGCTATGGGAGAAAGTATTTCAGGGGTCCTTGGTTGTAGGATGGTTTGATCTAAAACTGTTTCACTTAAAAAGATGTTAGATTTTGTTCTAAAAAGGCTTTGTTGAAAAGATATGTCAAACTCGAGGTCCTGAAGGGAAACCAAATTGTCTGGGAGAGAAGGGGACCTATGAAGTGGACTGTGACTCCTGAAACCCTCTGCAGTGTTTTTCTTTCTGAGTAGTTTTTCAGGATTGTCTATTACTATTGCAAGTTCTGGATCTGGATGAGATTTGGTGAAAAGTCTTTTAGGAGCTAGAATTTATAATTTTTATTTTTAGAAACTTCAACTAATATATACAAACTTTAACAACCTCTGAAAACTATCTCTATATAAGTTTATATTTTATGATTCGTTCAAAAATAAACAAAAATAAGTTTGATTGGTTCCAGTATTTTATTTTTGAATTATATTATAGTATGATAAAATTGTATATTAGAATGGTTTAAGCAGCTGCAGAATTTAATTAGAATTTCTTGAAGCCAAATTGTTATTGTTCACTGCCAACTAATGGTAGATCAAATTCTTAGAGGATTTGTTTTATCCCTGAAATTTTATTGCAATTCTGATTGTGAACTTCGAATGGTTTTGTAAGTTCTATTATGAGTTTGAACCATAATGCTTTTGGTATTTTAAAACAATAGTTTAAATGTCGATAAAAAATTTAGAAGTTCTTTGATTGGGTATCATGTTATATTTCTGGAAATTAGAATATTGTATTGGTCACTGCCAAGATTAAAAGTTAAAAAACATTGGATCGTTGAATTCTTAAAATGAAATTCAGAGTTTGAAAATTTGCTTGGAATCTCTATTATGATTTCAGAGTTCTGTTGTTGCATCACAACAGACTGTGATTTATTTTTCTTCCAATTTGACATGCCCAGAAGGGTGTGATTTCATTCCAGTTCAGGAATCTGAATATTGTATGGTCACTGCATGTTATTGGAGGTGCGAGTTTTTTTTTTTAATATAATTCGTTGGATATTTGTATAAATCAATCGAAGTTCTGTAGGAATTATGAGGAGCAGAGAAACAAATAATAACACACATAAATCATCATAAGAACACAAATATACACAAAAAACTCACATATTCATTAATGTACAAAATAATGATACATCTCTCTTACACACAATACATTCATGAGACCTCATAATATAGCATTGAGGTTATCATAATGAGATGTCCAATATAGCATAACAATCTTCACAACTATCTCCACAATATCTCCAAGAATATCTCCATCCCTAACTTCACTCATTGTCCTCATCTTTGATCATGCGTAGACTTCTAGAATAAGTCTACTTACATTAATAATAATTTCATCATATAATTATCACAAGTATGAATTATTCCTTCATACTCCCCCTTAATGAATACTTGTGATTCAAACTGGATATCTGAGTTGTCTTCATTTGTGTCTTTTGTATTCTGCATCACCTTTAGTATTAGTCATCCTCTCTGCATCAACTTTATTCTTCTTCGTCTGCATTTGTTTCCTCATTTGGCATTATCTTCCTGAGCTATATCTGAGTCAATCATATGAAGTGAATCATCTTCATATCAAGGATTTCTATCTTACCCTTGACCTTCCCATGGGTTTCTATGACTTACCCTCAACCAATACATCATATCCTAGGTTTTCTCGGCTTACCCGTAACCATTACAAACTCAAATTGGTTTCGCGTTGTCATGAACCATTCATTACATCAAGTGGTTTCAGCTAACCACAAACTTACATCTGACATTACAAAGTGGTTTTTGGGTTACCACGAACCAATAAAATGACTCAAATCAATGACTCAATAAACTGACAACTCTTTCTTAAACATGTACAACTAACTTTAACGACAACTGACCTTTGGGGAACCAACTAACTCATGAAATTTATATGGGAGATATTGTTCATACATTTGAACACTTCAACCTGTAAAATCCTTTCAACATGAATATAACATTTTTCCATTTAGGGACATCTATCCATCCACATTGTACTTGTATATGAGGCTTTGAAATTTATTTGTTCCAACACTTTTGATGATCATGATTTTTAAGACCACAAATATTGCATGGATATAAATTCCAACATTTTTCTTTGGCATATCCTATTCTTCCACACTTATTGCAACATTCTTTCTTCTTATGCTCATGTTTTTTTACTTGGTTGGATGTTGTGGCTATTACACCAGGTTCATTTCTTATGTTGTTAATTTTAGATGATTCGTTTGTTGTCGATGATTCAGATTTCACAAATTTGTTGTCCCCATTGTTTGTGTTCCCTTCATAACCAAGGCCTTAATTTCTTGGTATTACATATACTTGTGTGGGCTTATGGATACCATGAGAGTTCTTTCCTAAACCTTTTCCATCATAACCCATTTTATTCAAAATTTTTGAACCTATTCCTTTAGTATGTTTTTCAAAGCAACCTATTTAAACATCATCACTATCCTCATGATAATCATCATCATCATTTGGAACATCATTTGGAGCCTCCGAACAAGAGAAATATGTATGTACATCAACATTATTATCATCAACCAGAAAACACGAATCACCTGAACTATCAATCTTCTGAATCAAGTCACTAGTATCACACATTGCATCACACTTTACTTTTTCTTGTTGAAGTTGTTTGACTTCTTTTGAGAGTGTTGACAATAAATTCTCCTTTGCCAGTAGTTCTTGTTGTAATGATTCTATCAATTTATCCTTTTGATCTTCAATTTTAATAATATCATCCATAAATTTATCTAATGATATTGATTTTTCTTCTAGTGTGTCAATGTGTTTTGTAGCAAAGCAAACAAATTCATGATACAATTCATTGTCTCATGTCCTGAATTATGCAACTTTTCCAATTATTGATTAATTTTGTTTTTGTAATCTATCTATTTCTTGCAAAGAATCTTCAAGGTCTTGTTGTAATAATTCAATTTCTTGATTAGTTGTTTGAAGTGTTTTTCCTCCTTTGCCCATTATGATTTATTAATATATTCACACTCACTTGAAATCTCACTTGCTTGAAATCACACTTGCTTGTAAACATGTTCTCTTGTAAACAAACACAATAGATTGGGTGTCGAGTTCAACCGATCATGAACCCATCTCTTCAAATACAATGATTATGAGGGTGTTGGGTACCACTGAGCATGCACCCAAAATTAATACTTCAAATGTTGTAACTTGACTCAAAATTCACCTCTTTACATCAATAACTTGACTTCAACAAGAATAAATTTTAACCCACATTTGAACTTGACTTTGACTCAATAAATCACCCTTTCATAACTTTACATTAATTCACTCTCAACAAGACTATACTCTCAACCCTTATAACCTAAAACTTGGATTAATGTGACTTTAACTTTAAACCACATGCATTGTAGACTTTATCTTTGACTCTATTCATTACCAAATACAATTCCACTCTATTAACTTAAATCTCCCATCGAAAACCATCACGTTTGCATGGAACATTAAATCTACGATTTTTAATATACACTTGTCAAATAAAATAAACTTTATACTTTTCACCTCACTAAAATATTACCCTGTAACTTTCTTAGGCCCTTTCTTTCTCACTTTAATTGATATAACCAATGCCTTTCCATAAAATATTAAATGCAGACTACCTTTCCATGTGTGAAAGAAAATACTGGCCTTTAAATGATATGCTTTTCAAAGTGAATATAATCCACTCGGGCGACCTCTTCCTTGAAGCTTGTATTTGTATTTATTTTTATATGACATAGCATGCCATCTCCTCCAAATTTAACAATGATCACTCCATTGTCCTTTTGGTGAAAACTCTCAACACCAAATATTTTCGAACATCAGTCTACCGCATTCAAAATGCAAACAGGAGAGGCAACACTTTGTTTTATATTCCAAACAGAGTTTGGATTATGGGAACCTTTAATCTTACCAATCATATAACTTTGTATTTGAATAAAAATTTTGTATTAAAGGCATCACAGGACATGAATGAATGACTTGTCCATCCCTGAATTCACCTTTTTTAATGTGCATCCTGTCTATTTTAGCAATGTCATGATTTGAGCATTGATGACTTCTTGCAACTCTATTTTATTTAACCATCAACTTGTCAAATTTTCAATGGATACAATTGATGCACATACCTCTATATTGCTAGAAAAATATTTTTCAATGATTTTGTGAAGTGCTCAATGTGTAGTGTCTCCTCCGCTAGAAATAGCTAGAAGATCAAACACAGACATAGTACAAGCACCAACAATAATTTCTTAATGTCGTTTTCTCTGGTTCAACACACGTCCCGAGCAGCAGGCACCATTCTTATTATCTTAATATACAAATTCTTCCTTGAGTCTTTCGAAATTTACTCCACTCATCTTCACTCGGTTTTTTATTTGTTGGTTGCACATCTCTCCAAACAACGCAACTACAATATTAGTGTTTTTTTTTTCTTTTCTTTCGGCAACAAATGAAATATGCTACCATCCATTATTTAGAAATATGGCCTTCAATATCAACCTTCTGAAAAGATACCATGGCTATGATACGAAATGTAGGAATTATGAGCAGTGGAGCAACAAATAATAACACACAAAAATCATCATAAGAACGCAGATATACACACAAAACTCACATATTCATTAATGTACAAAATAATGATACATATCTCTTACACGCTATACATTTGTGAGGCCTCATAATATATCATTGAGGTTCTCATAATGAGATGTCCAAAATAGCATAACAATCTCCACAACTATCTCCACAATATATCCAAGAATATCTCCATCCCTTACTTCACTCATTGTCCTCATCTTTGATCATACATAGACTTCTAGAATAAGTCTACTTACATTAATAATAATTTCATCATATAATTATCACAAGTATGAATTATTCCTTCAAGTTCCTTTCAACATGAACATAACATTTTTCCATTCAGGGACATCTATCCATCCACATTGTACTTTTATATGAGTCTTTGAAATTTATTTGTTCCAACAATTTTGATGATCATGATTTTTAAGACCAGAAATACTACATGGATATAAATTCCAACATTTTTCTTTGGCATGTCCTGTTCTTCCACACTTACTGCAACATTCTTTCTTCTTATGCTCATGCCTTTTTACTTGGTTGGATGTTGTGGCTGTTACACTAGGTTCATTGTTTATGTTGTTAATTTAGATGATTCATTTGTTGTCGATGATTCAACTTTCACAAATTTGATGTCCCCATTTCTTGTGTTTCCTTCATAACCAAGACCTTCATTTCTTAGTCTTACATATACTTGTGTGGGCTTATGGATACCATGATAATTCTTTCCTAAACCTTTACCATCATAACCCATTTTATTCAAAAGTTTTGAACCTATTCCTTTAGTATGTTTTTCAAAGAAACCTATTTCAACATCATCACTATCCTTGTGATAATCATCATTTTGAGCATCATCATTTGGAACATCATTTGAAGCCTATGAACAAGAGAGATATGTATGTACATCAACATTATTATCATCAAACAAAAAACAAGAATCACCCAAACTATCAATCTTCTGAATCAAGTCACTAGTATCACACATTGCATCGCACTTTACTTTTTCTTGTTGCAGTTGTTTGAATTCATTTACGAGTTCTGACAATACATTCTCCTTTTCCAGTAGTTCTTGTTGTAGTTATTCTATCAATTTATCCTTTTGATCTTCAATTTTAAAAATATCATCCATACATTTATCTAATGGTGTCGATTTTTCTTCTAGTGTGTCAATGCATTTTGTAGCAAAGAAAACAAATTCATGATACAGTTCATTGTCTCGTTTCCTTAATTCTGCAACTTTTCCAATTATTGATTGATTTTGTTTTTGTAATCTATCTATTTCTTGCAAAGCACCTTCAAGGTCTTGTTGTAATAATTCAATTTCTTGATTAGTTGTTTGAAGTCTTTTTCCTCCTTTACCCATTATGATTTATTAATATATTTACACTCGCTTGAAATCACGCTCACTTGTAAACACGTTCTCTTGTAAACAAACACAACAAATCAAGTTTCGGGTTCAATCGATCATGCACCCATCTCTGCAAATACAATGATTATGAGGTTGTCGGGTACCACCGAGCATGCACCCAAAATTAATACTTCAAACATTGTGACTTGACTCAAAATTCACCTCTTTACATCAATAACTTGAATTCAACAAGACTAACTTTTAACCCACATTTGAACTTGACTTTGACTCAATAAATCATCCTTTCATAACTTTACATTAATTCACTCTCAACAAGACTATACTCTCAGCCCTTATAACCTAAAACTTGAATTAATGTGACTTTGAATTTAAACCACATGCATTGTAGCCTTTAGCTTTGACTCTATTCATTACCAAATACAATTCCACTCTATTAACTTAAATCTCCTATCGAAAACCATCACGTTTGCATGGAACATTAAATCTGTGGCAATTTTTAATATACACTTGTCAAATAAAATAAACTTTATACTTTTCACCTCACACTTTTTAAAAAATAATAAAATATTACCCTATAACTTTCTTAGGCCCTTTCTTTCTCACTTTAATTGATATAACCAATGCCTTTCCATAAAATATTAAATATGGGCTACCTTTCCATGTGTGAAAGAAAATGTTGGCCTTTAAATGATATGCTTTTCAAAGTGAATATAATCCACTCGAGCGACCTATTCTTTGAAGCTTGTATTTCTATTTCTGTTTATATGACATAGCATGTCATCTCCTCCGAATTTAACAATGATCACTACATTTTCCTTTTGGTGAAAACTCTCAACACCAAATATTTTTCGAACATCAGTCTACCGCATTCAAAATACAAACAGGAAAGGAAACACTTTGCTTTATATTCCAAGCAGAGTTTGGATTACGGGAACCTTTAATCTTACCAATCATATAAATTTGTATTTGAATAAAAATGTTGTATTAAAGGCATCACATGACACGAACGGATGACTTTTCCATTCCTGAATTCACCTTTTTAATGTGCAGCCGTGTATTGTAGCAATGTCATGATTTGAGCATTGATGACCTCTTGCAAATCTATTTTATTTAACCATGAACTTGTCGAATTTTCAATGGATACAATTGATGCACATACCTCTGTATTGCTAGACAATTAGTTTTAAATGATTTTGTAAAGTGCTCAGTGTGTAGTTCCTCCTCCGCTAGAAACAACTAGAAGATCAAACACAGACATAGTACAAGCGCCAGCAATAATTTCTTAATGCCACTGTCTCTGGTTCAACACACATTCCGGGCAACAGGCGCCATTATTATTATCTTAATATACAAATTCTTCCTTGAATCTTTCGAAATTTACTCCACGTATCTTCACTCGGTTTTTTATTTGCATAAGAACGCAAATATACACACAAAACTCACATATTAATTAATGTACAAAATAACGATACATCTTTCTTACACACTATACATACGTGAGGCCTCATAATATAGCATTGAGGTTCTCATAACGAGATGTCCAATATAGCATAACAATCTTCAAAACTATCTCCACAATATATCCAAGAATATCTTCATCCCTAACTTCACTCATTGTCCTCATCTTTGATCATAAGTTGAATTCTAGAATAAGTCTACTTACAATAATAATAATTTCATCACATAATTATCACAAGTATGAATTATTCCTTCAAGTTCCAGTCAGTATTTCGTTGAATTTATTTGAAGGTCATTGCACCACCAATTTTAAATTTTTCATTGTCACTGTAAATGGAATTACAATTCCAATTGAGTTTGTATGGTCGTTGAAGTTTTTGAATCCAATTATGGAATTGTTAATTGTTGCCTAATTAATTAAGGATTGATCTTCCTTAATATCATTATTTCTCTAGTGGCTTCTGGAAACCAATATCTTGGATCCACAATCAATTTAATTGTATTATTTTTGTGTTTTCATTGAAAAATGTACTCACAGATTCTAAATTTAAAGATATGGGGTCGTTGCAAACTAAACAACGATCCGAATTTATAGGAGCACACTTTTCGTTGTGTATTATTTCGAATTCATGTGTGTGATTATTATGATCGTTGATTATATAATGTATTTTTTAGAATTAAAGTTATAATGCCTCTGTTATATAATTCTCGTAATCAAATTTAATATTATCATTATCTCTCTTACTCTTGTGAGTATTTGTACAAAATAAAAAGAGTTGTGTGTTATCTAAAGCCTAGATCCATTGTAGATCGCACTAGCCTTTCGGTTAAATTAAATTTTAGTTGACCTCCATATGGTTGTAGCGAACCCAAACTCCTTATGATAATTCTGGTGTTGAAGCGATATCATTGGATATCGTTTACTCTTGTTCTTCGCACTATGTTTTGTTTGGTTTAGTCTTTAATTTTATCTCCTTTAACACTGATAGACCTTCGGCATATCTGAGTAAGTTTTTCCAAAGTGAACGGGTTTAGGAATGTTCATTTTAGTTACCATTCACCAAGCTCACCCTACCTATACATTTCTTGATTTACCTTATCCCCAATATGTGTTTCGGACTCACCTTTCCACCTGGTTAAGAGTCGTTTGGTCATCGTTGAGTAGCGGAAGATTTTTTGTTAGAATGTGAGTTATTAAACTTATGCTTGTAATTCTAATTCAAAATTTCAATTGTCAACTTCATGTTAGACATTGATATCTTACCCATCGTAGGTAAACGATATATTGTAACTATATCTATCTTGTTACTAGATAAACATTATATTAATCCTAAAGTTGTATTTATAACTCCATTGTGAAGATATTGAATTTACGTTTATTGATTATTAATTCTGTGCCTAGTTCGTTAACTCTTTACTTAGTTCCAAAGACTACTTATATTATAATTCTTGATGATTGAGGTTTGAGCCATTCATTAAGTTAACTAGAATACTGTACATTTAAATTTGATTGTATGGTAGGATTGATTATTGGAGTTATTATAGGTCATCCATGTAAACTCTTGTGGTACTCTAGTTAGATATTGAAAAATTGTTGTTTATTCATTTTTGTTAATGGAAGAAAATGGTTAAATAATGAATATAAATTTATGTGGTATCTTTAAGTTGTATATTATTTTATATAGACAGTGAACAATAATTGATTTGTATTCTTATAGGGATGGTACTTTTGTTTAGGTAGTGAATAATTAATGTTACCTCTAGGGAAGCAATTATTAATGGTGAGTATTAATTATATGATGGTATTCATGAAGAGAAGGCATCTTATCTAGATGATGAGTAATTAATGTTGTTTGTAATCCTTAAAGGAAGGAAACTTTGTCTAAAATAATGAGTACTTGAATATTTAAAATTGTGTTATGATCAAGTACATCACTATTACATTAGTCCTGAGTCTAGAATTGATTTGGTTATGGGAATAAATACCTCCTTGTTCTTCATAATAGTCACCAGTCTTGAGACCTTAAATGGTCAAAATCAATCGGATGAATCCTGGACTTGAGCGTTGATTATGTGTCTTGGAGGTCCTAACCTTGCAGGGTAGGTTGGGCGGATAGACATATTTGTGATCGTAATGTGATATAATTGATCTTTTAGGATCATGATGTTGTAATTGATTCTTGCAATGTAATGATATAGATGAGAATAGAATGTGAAAATATTGATGTATATTATTGTCACATATCACTTGTTCTAACTAATGATATTCTAAACAAAAAATGGAAAAAAAAATTATCACTATTGTACTCACTTACTTTGGGGTTGTAATGGAGGAGCCATTACAAAGTCAAAGTTTGCAGCACAAAAGGAAGAAATGAAGAACAATGCATTATCTCTCAAGACCATTTTCAATGGACTCTCAAGTGTTGTCAAAGAAATCATGGGAGAATGTACTTCCACCAAGGATCTATGGTTGAAGCTAGAGAAGGTATACCAAGATAAAGAAGATAATCCAATCAAGGAAAATGAAGGTAAATACTCTCCAAAATATTTTGATTATAATACTCCTGGTGAAGTTGAATGTTTTCTTACAAATGAAGAAGAAGATATAGTAGAAGCTTGTATAGATGAAGAAGAAGAGTTGTTGAAGTTTACAGAAAACAATTTATTTGAGTTAGGTGATATTAGCATGGAAATAGGACATTATTCAATTTCTTTTGAGTATCTTGAAAAATGCATTAATGAAATCCTATAAAAATATCCAAAGCATATCATGGAACTAAATCAGATGCTCAACGAACAAGAAGAAAGTAAAAAGACTCAATTAGAAGAAAAAGAAGAAGAGATCAAGAAACTAAAGAATGATCTAACTAGTCAAGTAGAAGAAAGGAAGAAGGTAGATTATGAACTTAGAAAATCCTTGAAGATCTTAAAATCAATGTAAATTTAAGGACTCAACTTGAAGAAGCCAAAAGGGTAGAGGAACTATTAAAGAATCAAGTAAATGAAAAGGAAGAGTCATGCCATAAGTTGGAAGATGAATTTGTTGATCTCAGAAAGAAAGTAGAGAAGTCAAATACTCATATCAAGTTCATGAATAGTTCAACAATCTTGAATGAAATCTTGGATAGTCAAAGATCATCAAATGATAAATTGGGTCTTGGATACAAAAATGAAGATACACATCTTGAAGCTAGCACTTCTAAGAAGAATGAGGTAAGTCCTTCATTCTCAAAAGGTGGAAACAAAGTTCTAATTCAAGTACCTATACAAATAAAGGAAACTTTTAAAAGAACAAATCAAGGAAGACATCAAGAATACATCTTTACACCCCAAAGCGAATTCCGAAGAGAGACACCTTCAAGGAGGACACCAAAACAAAGGTATGAATTTGTTTTTCATGGTCATTGCTTCTCATGTAATGAATATGGTCACAAATATTTTGATTAAAGACATTATGCAAGGAAAGATGTTGGAAGGTTTCATAACACCCTAAGGTGTTGGATATGTAATCAAGTGGGACAAATTCATTTTCATTGTCACACCATGAGATGCTACAACTGCAGTGGGTTTGGCCACAAATCCTAGGATTGTTGGAACACAAGAAGACATTTCATGAAGAATGCTTCATATAGCATGACAAGAAGAACACATGAAGCTAGGAAGGAATAAAATGTTGAAAAGATGGAAGCTCAGAGCTCAAGTTATGAGAAGTTGGGACACCTTCAGAACTGGATGAAGAATACTGAACAACTAGAAGAAATTGGCATCCATGAGGTAAGCTCAAGATTGACTTTTTGTGAAGCATACACGAGCTCTTGTGGGAGAATTCACGTACATACATGGGCTGATCTATAACAAGGTCGCATACATATGCGAGTTGACTATGGAACAATTCACGTACATGTGGTAAAATCCTTGAAAACAAGGCTATGTAGAAGAGTTGCAACATGGTTTGATGGTATAACTCTGTTTTGTAGGGTGTGACATGGTTTGTTGCAGGTTTTCATGGTTATATGTTGGCATATGTGTTTGATGTATGTGTGGTGATAATATGTGGTTGAGTGTTGAATAATTTTCTTGACGTCTATCTTGGATGCATGGTACTAACCCTAGAGTGTGGATTGAAGCATTTTCTATTGAGGAATAGTATCGGTTATGACAGTGATGATATGACATGTTGTTTATGGGACAATTCATGTTGATGTGATGTTAGCTAGAGATATATCATTGATCTATTTAGGCATGCTCTTGGCACATGTCTATAGGTTTTCTTGTTGAATTATACTTGCTATTTTGAGGTAGACCTGGTGTAGTACATGGCTGATACATATGTGAGCTCCATTGATATATCTTATGATGTATTTTTAGAGGCATATTTGTTGGATGTCGTGGTGCATGGATTTGGCATGTGGTTGAGATACATATTAGGACATGTACAGTTTATGAGGTGGAGATGTTGTGCATGATTGATGAGCTATAATGTGATGTATGATTGGTACAAATATGATACCTTATTTGAGGCACTTTCTATTTGTATCATTGGCCCATAGATTGATGTGACATATGTGTAAATATATCTTGATTGTGGTACATCTTATTCAATTTTAGTTCATGGGTGATTCACTTTCTTGGTACCGGTGGTGATACATGTTTAGTGCATGGTTTATGCACTTATAGATGGTATATGATTGTGGGTGATAGTACTTGGTTAAAGTACATCATTGGTATTACTTATTTAGCATATACTTTGGTTCATGATGTATGGGATAGTTGAGACACTTGTTGAGGTGCTTGGTTGATACGTTGATTAATGCTTAATGGTTGAGATACATTTCTTGACACATGGTTTGTGAAACTTGGTTTATGGTAAAGGCATATCATGAGTGATATGGCACATGGATGAGATACATAGCATATGGATGTTGGCGCATGTTTGGTACATGGATTGGATGCATATGTTCATGAGGTCATGGTACATACTTGGTGATGTTAGTACATGATGAGACACATCTTACTGACGCTATGGTTCATGGTTTGATGCATGGTTTGGCACATGATTGAGGCTTTTTAGACACATTTTATGGTGATATTGATACATTCTTAGCACACAGTTGGCACATGTTCTTGGCATATGGTTGATACGCTTCATTGTTGATATTTTATGGTATATTGTATGGAGTTGATGTACATGATTTATGTACATGGTTG
Source organism: Picea sitchensis (assembly GCA_010110895.2). Lineage (NCBI taxonomy): Eukaryota > Viridiplantae > Streptophyta > Pinopsida > Pinales > Pinaceae > Picea > Picea sitchensis. The sequence goes on along the minus strand of SNQJ01S0091418.1, from coordinate 24,860 downwards.
TCACATGGTATGGCACAAGGTGCACATGGTTGATGCTTTGTTCATGATTAATTTTTGGCATATATTTTTCTTCATGATTGAGGCATGAGATAGTATGTATGATTGGAATAAACTTGATGTATGGTATGGCACGAGTTTGGATGATTTATGTATGGACAGGTACAAGGATCGTCATAGGAAGAGAAGATCATTATTGATCAATTGATCTTTGTTCCAGTTGAGCAGTATCATTTGTAGCAGAATCATATTACAGTGGTAGCATATTGTTCATCTTGCAGAGAAGATAGAGGGAGACATACCCACATGAAGAGTTATTATTCTTCCCATGATTGGTTACAACAACATGATTCTAGGAGGAGAGATTATTGGCAGCCATGCCATCAACATTGCATTAGAGTGATACCCCTTATCCAAAGGGGGAGAGATTGTTCAGATGATGGAGAAGTAAATAGGGGGAGCATATCCAAGGCATAAAGATAGGGGGAGCAACCCCAAGGAGAGTTCAGGCAATGGGGGCATCCCAAAGGAGAAAAATACCCTTTTCCATTGATGTAAAAGGGGGAGAGATAGTCACATTTATGTGATTGAGATGACTATTGATGAAGAGCATTTCCATGTCTACATGTTGCCATCAATGATTGGTGTTGACATCAAGGTTGTTATTGCCCTCAATGCCAAAGGGCGATATTTTTGCATTATGTTTTCATTGATGTCAAAGTATTGATTTCAACGAGTTGATTTCTTGTCATAGTATCATTGATGTATTGATTGATGATCTATGTTGTCAGTGATATAATTGATGTCAAAGGATTGATGTTATCATGGGTTGATGTTCCAAATAGATTTATGTCAAGTAATGTCATAGTGATGTGTTGGTTGATAGGAAGAAGTTTTATCGTTTATGCCATGTCATGGTTGATAGGAATAACCAAATGGATGAAATCACAAGTGGTCCCCTTATGGTGAAATTCCTCACGGGAAGATGCTTTGTGAAGTCCAAATGGTTAAGTGGTTGAGTCATCCTAGCAGTATGGTTAGGGAACCCAAGTTTGATTGATGAATATCAGTGAATTTCTTAGTGAGACTATTCTAGATGGATAGTGTTTGTCATGCCATTTTCGATGATATGTGGAGCATCACATAACTCTTCACGGTTAGAGAGTTATGGCCATGTGAAGTTGGAGAACCCTCATGTGTTGTCTAGTAGTCCCTAGAAGGTCAAAGAAGTCAACTTATTCTAGAAACTCCTAAAAGAAGATTGACTAGTCAAAGTGGTTAGTCATGGGTTAACTGGTTGCAACAAGAAAACAATTAAAAATAAATTAGTTGCAACTAGAAGTGGAGAAGTTACTATTTGTGGAGAAAGTAGTTATAAGTGGGTTAGCCCCAAAAGAAGGAAGTTTGTTAAAGTTGCTTAGATGATAAACCCTAGAAGAATCTACTTGGAGAAGTATAAATAAGAGAGCAAGGGTCTCTTACACGTGTGTATTTCTTGAGTATATGGAAGATCTATTTTGGTGAATGATTTCTTGCAGGTATTGATGGTTGCATAAGAATTTTCGTAAGTCTGATATTTTGATGGTGAAAGTTTCGGAGGTTCAAAAAACCCTAGTTTTTTTAATGTATATGAGGGTTGCAGTGTGCTAGGGCACATCCATACATGGGTTGCAGTGATCCAGGGTGCATACATACGCGTGATGAAGGAGATAAGGGCGCGTACAGTTGGGAAAGACATGGAATATTTGAGTAAGTGTTGGTGCCNGAATCAGTTGTCACCTTGCTTAAACAATTATACTTATTTTAAACTCTTTCTAGATCACTCAATGGAAATCACAATAATGCATGGAAGTAAGCAATAGACCATTCAACATCATTCACACATATGAGATACACAGAGACAGATATTTTGCGAGGAAACCCATAAAGGGTAAAAACCTCTTCTTCTTTATATGATTAGTAATCTGTACATTCTTTAGATTATCATACATATGAGCACCAATTCATAATGAGGCTACAACCTCTCTTTTGCAAGGTGCTACTTACTGAGAGCACCAACTCTCTGGATTCTCTAGCACCAACTCCCTGGTTTCTCTAGAACCCACTAGAAGGAAGCACCAACTCCCTAAGTGTTCTGGAACCAACTGGATGGAAGCACCAACTTCCAGTCACACAGGCACCAACCTATATAATAGATAACAACAGTTCTCTTTTGCACCACCCTACCACCTTGGTTTCTCTGGCTGCAACCAGATGGAAGCTACAACTCCCTTTGTTCAAGCACCCACTTGAACCTCTGAGGACAACACTCCTCCCTAGCACCTCCCTACCACCCTGATATATAAATATTTTCTATTATGACTTATTATAGTGATATAAAGTTCTTCAATGACTTACCGGTCTCATCATTGTTCTACTATATTGTGTTGCTCTGTCTACATCAATGTCTTTTGCACACTCCTTGCGCTTTCTGTTATTTTTCCTTTTATGCTCTCTGCGCCATGTCCCTTCAATGCACCATTCCCCTTCTGTACATTTTTGTTGCTTCCCTTTGCATCCTTCTTCACACCTCCATCACACTCAACAACAACCCCCATTTCTTCTTTGTTCAACATTCTTATACTCTCTGTGCACCTTGTGCATGAAATCTGCTTCTTTCTCTTGCATCCTCTACCGCCCCAATCTCCTCCACATCGGGGTGTTTTTGCCACTTTTCTCTTCCACAGTTATCCCATATCTTGTGTGCCACGTTGTCTCTCTCTGTTCTTCATCTCCTGCTCATTGTCAGTGTTCTGCCTGATCATCATGGTAACTCTTCAGCTTCTCTGTCGGTTTCACCCACGCATCCATCATCACTGGGTGTTATCTCAAGATTCCTCAACTTCTCTAGTAGTTGAGACTCTTTGTCTTCTCTGTCATAGACGAGCTCATCCTCTGGCATAAACCATCACTTGTTTCTAGCAGTTACACTGTGAAGTGCAACAATAGCCCTCCGATCTTATTCAAATTCATCTGCATCGTTGAATTGACTTCATTGAATCTTACATTCATTTCGCCATTTCACACTTTGGCATTCCGGGATCCTCGTGGTGAAGATTTTGTTACTCTCCATGTCTCGATCCCCGAAACTCCGAAATGGAGCTTGTCTGCACTAGCTCCTTCCTCCATCTTCTGCCGATGTGACCAATGGCTGTGACCACAGGCTGAGCCAAAACGTGTTTCGCATTTCAGCATTTCGGTAATTCGTCAATCCTGTTGTGAGGCTTCTCGACTCTCCAAGTTGTGATCTCTGAAACTCTAAAAAAGGAGCTTAGCTGAACTAGCTTCGATCATTTAAGAATTTCGCGATTTCACATGTCGTGAATCCCTGTTGCGAGGCATCTCGACTCTCCAAGTCACAATCCCCAAAACTCCGAAAAAGGAGCTTAGTTGTTCGATCTCTTCTCTACAGCTCTTCGACGATGTGACCACCGGCTGTGACCAAATCCTTATTCAAAAACTGCATTTCACAATTTCGTGTTTCGACACTTCGGGACTCCTATGATGAAGAGTCTCGGGTCTTAATTCCTCCATCTCTCGATATCCAAAACTTTCCTCCTTCTTTCGGGATTTCGGCGTTTCGCATTTCGCGATTCTGGGACTCCTGATGATGAAGAGTCTTAACTCTTCCAACTCCTGGTATCCAAAACTCTCCTCCTTCTTCCGGGATTTCAGCGTTTCGCATTTTGCGATTTTGGGACTCCTGATGATGAGGAGTCTTGACTCTTCCAACTCCCGGTATTCGAAACTCCGAAATGGAGTTATTTCCCGATCTTTGAAACTCTTCGTTTATGTGCCTATTTCAGGATTTTGTTGTTTCGCATTTCGTCGTTTCGGCATTTTGGCACTCCTGTGGTGAAGAGTTTCGACACTTCAACTCCCGGTATCCGGGACTCTAAAATGAAGTTATTTCCTGGTCTGCAAAACTCTTCGTTTATGTGCCTATTTCAGGATTTTGGTGTTTCACATTTTGTCGATTCGGCATTTCGTAACTCCTGTGGTGAAGTGTTTCGACACTTCAACTCTCAGTATCCGAGACTCCTAAATGGAGTTATTTCCCAGTGTGTAATACTCTTGTTGATGTGCCTCTTTCGGGATTTCGGGATTCTGGATTTCACAACTCCGGGACTCCTGTGTTGAAGAGTCTCAACTCTTGATTTCTCAATCTCCCAGTATCTGAAACTCCGAAATGGAGTCGGATCAACGTATTTCGCAGTTTTTCATTTTGCCATTTTAGAATTCTTGTCGTGAGTTTCTTCCTTGACTCCTCCAATGCTCAGTATCAGAAACTCTGAAATGGAGTTTACGCTTCTGATCTATCCATGCAGTTATCCTTGCACTATTGATCTTCCTTGCCTGCCTGATTGCCATCAAATAAACAAGCACACTCTTGCACTCTTCATGCACCTCTGCACTATCTCTTCTGAGCTTATGTTGTCCCTATTTTTCCATCACTGCATACTCTGATCTTTCCATCAGTGACAAGCACATCTGCTTGAAAACATGCCAACAATCTCCCCCTTTGGCATTGATGGAAACCCTGAATGACTGCACTAATCTGTTTGGACCTCCAACTGTAGCATCTGATCCAGGCCACTCCTTTTGTCCCCCTTTGACATCAATGTCAAAGAAAACATGTTCCCCCTGAGCTGTTGCAGTATTTTTAGGAGGTATCAGATATTCAATCAATATAAACCTCCCTCTAATAGGAATGACTCTCTTAGGTGTGAGACGGGATGACACCCAGCTTCTGTCGGAGATATTCAAATGGTGTCTTGGCTAGGGGTTTACTAAAGATGTCTGCAATTTGTTCTATGGTTGGAATATAATGGACCTGAACAACCTGATTGGTGACCTTCTCTCTTAGAAAATGGTATTTTATGGGAATATGATTGGTCTTGGAGTGGAGTATAGGATTCTTAGACACACTGATGGCACTAGTGTTATCACAATGAATTGGGATCGGTGTTGTGTATTTTACCTCCAAGTCTGCAAGTGTTCGAATCATCCATAATACCTGAGTGAAATAGGTAGCAGCAACAATTTACTCTACCTCTGTAGTCGATAAAGAAATGGAACTTTTCTTTTTACTAAGCCATGCTACTGATGAGTCACCCAGGAAGACTACTCCTCCACTGGTGTTTTCTCTCTCATCAACACAGTTTTCCCAATCTGCATCTGAATAAGCAGTTAACTGAAAATTCTAATTTCTGGGATACCATAGACCATAAGTCATTGTTTCTTTCAAATACTTGAATATCCTTTTGACAGCTAGAAAATACTCTGTTTAGGTGTAGACTAATATCTTACTGCCATTCCAACAACATGCATTATGTCTGGGCGAGATGCTGTGATGTACAACAGGCTTCCTATCATCGACCTATATGAACTTTGATCAACATCAGGTGAGTCATCATCCTTTCTTAATTTTCATCCAGTTACCATAGGTGTGCCCACAGGTTTAGAATCTTCTATTTGAAACCTTTTCAACATTTCTCCTAGATATTTTTCTTGAGAAATGAACATCCCTTCATACCTCTGAGTAATTTGCAGACCAAGAAAAAATGACAATTCACCTATCATAGACATTTCAAACTCAGACTCCATGGCAGAAGCAAACCATTGTACCAATTGATCCTTATTACATCCGAAGATAATGTCATCTACATAAACCAACACAATGAGCAAATCATTACCCTCTGTTTTGATATATAGATTGTTGTCTACTATTCCTCTCTTGAACCCTTTGTCTTTGAGATATGTATCCAGTCTATGATACTAGGCACGAGGGGCTTGTTTTAACCCATATAAAGCTTTCTTCAGCTTGCATACTAAGTCAGGGTTATCAGACAGTTCGAAACCCTCTGGTTGTTCCATATAGACTTCTTCATTTAAATCTCC
>SNQJ01S0091418.1:0-12812 GCA_010110895.2 Picea sitchensis | reverse complement strand
AAACAATCACACACATACACAGTACACTAGTGTTTTACGTGGAAACCCAAATCAGGAGAAAACCACATAATGTTTTTTCTTATATGTCTTGAAGAATTACATTCATTGGAAGCACCAACTTCTTTTATTTTCTAGTTGCAACTGGAAGGAGTCTCCAACCCCCTAGTTTCTCAGGCTACAACCTGAGGGAAACTCCAACTCCCCAATTCTCTGGCTACAACTAGAAGGAGGATACAACCCCTTATGTTCTCCAGCTACAGCCAGAAGGTACTATCCTTATGTTCTCCAGCTACAGCCAGAAGGTACCCCTTATGACATGTACTATCCATATATAATATTATTACCTTCAAATATAGAAAAAATCATACCGTTATCCATCAAACAAACTTGGGTCCATTACCCAATCCTGGGTTCTCCAACTTCACATGGTCATAACTCTCTAACCGTGAGGATTTATGTGGCATTCTACATACCACCGAAAATGGCATGACAAACACTATCCATATAGGATAGTTTTCCTGACAAATTCACTATCCTTCATCTCATTATTCCATAATTAAGCATGGGTTCTCTTACTCCGCAAAGCGTCTTCCCGTGAGTGCTTTCACCATAAGGGGACCGCTTTTGAGTTAATCCATATTTACTTCTTATCAACCATGAAAAAACAATAATGAATCATATTTAGATCAAACAATATTGGGTCCATTACCCAAACCTTTGTGCTATGGGGATTTCTTCAAGGGTTGACATCAATGACAACTAACCTTAATCAACAATCTCCCCCTTTGGCATTGATGGAAACACTCTGATGCAATACTTAAATCATATCACTCATGCTCCCCTTAGAACCATGCCTCTGTCCTCTACATATGATAAATCTTCCTCTATCCTCTGCATCTGATAAATCTCTCCCCCTTTTTCATCAATGGCAAAGGTATCTTTCCATCCGAGGTTGCTCCCCCTGACTGAACTGTCCTCTTATGGTGCTTCCTCATGTACATATAAGACATATAAGATAAACATTAAAAAAACATTCATTTTGGAGTATAAATAACTCCAAGTCTTTGGCGAAAATATTCAAAGGCTTCCTTTGGAAGTGGTTTTGTAAAGATGTCTTCCACTTGTTCTTTTGTGCCCACATACTCAACTCTGATGTTCTTTTTTGCAACCTGTTCCCGTAGAAAGTGATACTTGATTGGAATTTTTTTCGTCTTGGAGTGCATCACCGGGTTTTTTGACATACTGATGGCACTTGTATTATCACAATATATTGGAATGATCTCATCATACTCAACCTGTATATCTGTCAAAGTTTGTTTCATCCAAAGAACCTGTATACAACATGTTGTTGCTACAATATACTCTGTCTCGGCTGTAGATAGAGATATTGATGATTGTTTCTTGGTTAGCCATGATACCAAACACTCACCTAAGTAGAACATTGATCCACTGGTGCTTCGTCGGTCATCAATACAACCTTCTCAATATGCATCTATGTAGGAAATAAATGATAGATATTTTCCTTTTGGATACCATAATCCAAACTCTTATGTTCCTTTCAGATATCTGAATATCCTCTTTACTGCTAATACATGTGATTCCTTTGGTGCTGCTTGAAATCGTGCCACCTGTCCAACTATCTGCATTACATCTGGTCTAGATGCTATCACATATAGTAGGCTTCCAATCACTGACCTATATTGTCTATGATCTGTAGACTTTGAATCATCATGTTTTCTCAACTTACAACTGGTTTGCATGGAAGTGATAACTGGTTTGCAATCTTCCATTCTGAACCTCTTTAGCCTTTCTCTAATATACTTGGTTTCAGAAATAAAAATTCCTTGGTTTTTTTGATGTATCTGAAGTCCTAGAAAGAAGGATAGTTATCCAAGTAATGACATTTCAAATTCATTCTGCATATATTTTGCAAATTTCTGTCTTAACTTGTCATCATCACTACCAAAAATAATATCATCAACATAAACCTCAATTAATAAAATATTACCTTGACTTACCTTGATGTAGAGGTTGTTGTCTACAGTTCATTTTCTAAACCCTGCCTACTGCAGATACTTATCCAATCTGGAGTACCATGATTTAGGAGCCTGTTTTAGACCATACAATGCCTTCTTTAATTTACACACATAGTCTGTGTTCTCTGACAACTGAAATCTTTCTGGTTGTTCAATGTAGAATTCTTCCTCAAGTTCCCCATTTAGAAAATCTAATTTTACGTCCATTTGATATACTTTAATATTTTTGGAGCATGCATAAGCTAAAAGAAAACAAATTGCTTCCATTCTGACAACTGGGGAAAATGTCTCTTCAAAGTCAATTCCTTCAATCTGTGCATATCCTTTACATACCAATCTAGCTTTGTTCCTTGTAACCTGTCCATCTTCATTCAATTTATTCTTGAAAACCCATTTTTTGCCAATCACATTCTTATTCTTTGGTCTTTGAACCAATTCCCAAGTGTCATTTTTCTCTATTTGATCCAATTCTTCATCCATCGCCTTATTCCAAAATTAATCCTTGTTGGCTTCTTCAAAACAGATTGGTTCAATTGTAGATAAGAGTGTTAGGTGTGTTTGCTCTTGTGAATGGATTTTTATTCTAGTCTCAACTCTTGTATCTGTGTTTCCCTTAATCTGATCCGAAGGATGATTCTTCTGTACTCGTTTGCTAGGTGTATTTGGAGATAATTGTTGAACTTGATCTTCTTCTTCTATCAGATTATCTTCACTCTTCTACTTATTTTTCATCTTCTTCTTCGAAAAGTTGATCCATTGATTTGTTTTCTTTGTTCTTTAATTCTGGTCTGCCTATTTTATCAATTGTTACGTTGATGTTTTCCACAACTTTGTTTAATATTAGATTGTAACACTTGTATGCTTTCCTTGTACTTGAGTAACCAACAAGTATTCATTTGTCCACACGAGAGTCAAACTTTAGCATTCTTCCATCTTCTCTTTTGATGTAACATTTGCTTCCAAAAACTCTGAAGTGCTTCACATTTGTTGGTCTTCCTTTCCATAGCTCGTAGGGAGTTTTATCAATGTTGTTTCTGAGCATTACTCTGTTTTGAATGTGAACTGTTGTATGCACTGTATGTGTCCAAAAAATATCTGTCAACTTTGAATTCATTATCATTTTTCGAGCCATTTCTTGTACTGTCATGTTCTTTCTTTCAACAACTCCATTTTGTTGAGGTGTCCTAGCAACGAAGAATTGTCTTTTTATTACATGATTGGTGCAGTAGTCCATAAATTCCTTTGAGGTAATTTCTCTTCCATTATCCGATCTTAAGCATTTGATTCTTGAATACATCTCATTTTCAACCATTTCCTTGTAGATCTTGAAGTTTTCAAAAGCTTCTGACTTGTTCTTGAGAAATCAAACTTCAGTCATTCTTGTATAATCATCAACTAATAATATAAAGTATCTCTCACCTTTTAAGCCTTTTGTTGTAGTTGGTCCAACTAGATCAGTATGCACAATTTCTAATGATTTTGTTGTTGAATATTCCTTTGATTTGAACCTGGTCTTTGTTTTCTTTCTGTGTTGGCAATGCTTGCATAAAGTGTTGGTTGGTTTCGTGATCTGGGGAATTTCTTTGACTGCATCTCTTTTGTTGACTTTGACAAGGTTATCAAAATGCATGTGACCCATTCTTCTGTGCCATAGCCCACTTTCATCTTCCCTTCCTAGACAACACTTTTCATTTCCAATTTCTCTTAACACATATATGTTGCTTGAAGTTCTTGCAGCTGTAGCAACCAATTTCCCTGAACCTTCTTTATATGTTGCTTGAAGTTCTTAAAATTGTAGGCAACCAATTTCCCTGAACCTTCTTTTTCTTATCTCTAATATCTTTGTGAATCGAAAGTAACTTTTGACCTTGGTCACACACTTATTTGACTCACACTTAAAAGAGGATTATGTTTCATATCTTCAATTAGTAGAACATTTTCTCTGCTCTTTTCATTCTTGTTCTCAATTCTTGTTGTGCATTTTCCAATGATTTTGATGAATCATCATTCGAAGACTGATCCATCTTTCCTTTCACAGAATGTAAGAAACTTGTCTCTATCACCTGTCATGTGTTTTGAACATCCATTTTCAACATACCAACCATGTTTTTTTTTTTTTTTTTTTTTTTTTTTTTTTTTTTTTTTTTTTTTTTTTTTTTCTTTCTTATCCATGTTATTTTTCTGAGGTTCTTGTTTGTGACTCAAGGAGTTCTTAAGAGGACCTGCCATTCTGCAATTTTTTGGCCATGTGTACAAAGTTGTTATATTTGTAATATTCCACTTTAGTGCTCAAAGAGTTAAACATGTTGTAACTTCTTCTATGTGTTTCACTAGGTCTTCTTGAATAACCCCCTTTGTGCATGGCTCTCAAAGTATTGTTTCACATTAGCTCTCAATTTATAGCTTTATGTCCGTAAACATTACATGCATATCATAAACCAACAAATATAGTTTAATACCTGGTAGTTGAAGATCTTCCGAAGGAGGTGCTCTTATGAATCCTTCTCTCTTGAGTCCTATCTTATTTTATATGATTCTGAAATCTGATTCTTCTCGTTGGAGGAGTGTTCCTATAATTTTCCTTGTATATCCTTTTATCCCTTTGATTGTTTCTTCATAGCTTTTTGATTTGTTTCTGTTGTTGTTTTGAGCTGATCCCTTTTTTTGTCTGATTGTATCCGAGTCTGAACTTGTCAAGATGAGGTTTTGATCAAGGATAATGTCATCCCTAACTTTTGAGCTATTCTTCATATTTTTCTTTGAATATCCTCTTAGTGACAATCTATGCTTCTAGGTTTTCAATGATCTCGTCCTTTCTTTCTAGATGTTATTTGAGTGCTTCTTCTCAATTTTTATCTTCTATTTGAACCTTCAATTTGTGATAATTTTTTCTAGTTCTTGAGTGTCTTTTCTTATCTAGTTGTAGTTTCTTGTTTTCTTCTTTTCTTTTCTAATAACTTCTATTGCACTCACACTTTCCTAAGCCAACTTCGCCTCTTTCAATTTCTTTTGCTTCTTCATATTTTTCTTCGCAGTCTTCTTTATCGGTATTCTACCGCCATGACTAGAACTCTCCTCGCTTTCACCTGTCACCCACTTCATATTCATTTGATGAGGATGTCTTCTTTGGTGAAAAGTTTTTCTCAAAATTTTCTTTGTAGTTCTTTTAACTTATATGTTTGTCTTTGAGTAACCTTTTATGATTTCTCTTTTTTCTCATGAGGACATTTGTTAGCAAAATGACCAATACCATCACAATTAAAATAAATTAAAGGAAGCTAATTTCTATACCTACCGTTGGTTCCCTTTGTTCAATCTTTTGGATCTAAGTTGGCCACTTCTTTCATCATCTTCCGAGACTTGTTAATATATTCTTCTTGTTCCTTTTTCTTTTGTTTTGATCTTTCAGATGCTTTGAAAGATGCTTCTTATATATATGGATTTTCCTATTAAGTTCTCATCTCATATGATGTGAATATTCCATGCACGCCTTCATCCATGCTTATTGAATTTAGATACGATCTTTCTTCTAGTGTCGATATCTTGGGTTGAATCTCATAGGAAGAGAGAGATATTAGTATATTTTGAACAATTACAGATTGTATTTCTTCTCCAATCCCATGATTGCATTCATTATTTCACTCAGACTTGTAAGAAGTAGGTTGTGATATCTTCATCTTCCTTCATTTTAGTTGTTCGAATCGACTTAAGTTTGAATCTTTGTTGCTTGAATTTTGAATCTCCTTCCTTCATAAATATTTCGACGGTTGTCCCAAATCTCTTTAGCAGCATTTACAATGTGCAACTTTGGTGAATACCATAACACCCAGACCATTCCAAAGTGCATTTTGGCTTTGGAATTACTCCTCACCAAGTTTCATTTTTTTTCCATTTGTTGGTGGAACTGTTACTATTGTGTATCCATCTACAATTGATTTCCAAACTCAAAATCCTTGTGCCTCAGCATATGTTCATCTTTATGTCCAAAACATACTTATGTCCATCAAACTAGGTTCATTTTTCTATGAGTTGGTACTTCCATGATCTAATACTCAAGCATAAACTCATTTTTGAAGGAACTCCGCCTGATACCAATTGTTGATTGAGAGGGGGGTGAACGCATTAACGTAATTATAATATTTTTTCTCAAATGTTATATCAATGTAGAATTATTATCCAATAATGAGCAAGAAGAATTAAACAATCACACACATACACAAGACAATTGTTTACGTGGAAAACCCAAATCGGGAGAAAACCACATAATGTTTTTCTTATATGTCTTTGAAGAATTACATTCATTGGAAGCACCAACTTCCTTTGTTTTCCGAATCGAAGGAGGCTCCAACCTCATAGTTTCTCGGGCTACAACCCGAAGGAAGCTCCAATTCTAATTCCTTCCGGTTACAACCATAAGGAGGCTACAACTTCAATGTTCTCTCTCTCGGTTAAATCGAAGGTATTACAACCACCGTTATTGCCCCATCCCCGCCAATTCTCAAGTGGTAGTAGAATGATGGAACTACTATCACACTATCAATCAGGAGACATACCACTGTAAACTTGTACCACAATCTATACCATGCATCAACCATGCATCAACTGGTATCAACCCAGAATCAACCTCGTATTCATAAACAAGTGCATCAACCATGCACCAACCTGTACCAAATAACTCAGAATCAAACTATACCATAAACAATTGAATCCAACTATGTACCAAGTATGTACCAATCATGTCAACTACTCAACAAGTATGACTCATCAATATGTACTAACATCATCAACTATATACACCTCATGTATGTACCAATCATCAACTACTTGTCTCCAACCATACCAAGGTACTCAAACAAAAGCCCTCATCAAATTCATCATCCAAATATGATTTGTAGCTCAGTAATAAACCTGGTGTATATCATAACATTCCTACAAACCTTCCAACTTAACAATAAGAAACTGTTTCATCAAACTTTTCTTTAGTCTCACATGCCTAGTTTGGATTAGTCACCAACTTAAATTAAAGTAATCATAACTTTGAACCTGTGAATGTATAAATATGTGAAACTGATATAAAATGTTCTTCGTTGTGTTTTATACAGAAATTCTCCGTGTTTCACTACTTGAAACCTCTCGTAAAAGGAGTTATAGAAAAAATGGCATACTTTGCTAAATTTTGTCTTATTCTAGAGTGATCGCTGGTAGAGCTGCCCCACGTAATATTCATTGAATTGATCTAAAAATTATACACAACATATTTAAAGACTATACCATAACCAACACATTTGGTCTCACACTTGATCCAGAAGAAGTTATGATGCTTTTTACCCGAAACACATGTTCATTGACTAGCTTCAAGACTAGGGCACAAACCTATTTTCCACTGTGAGTGTAACTCCCAAAATACGTCCACCCACAAGCTGAATTTTGGTAAAAGATACTTGGCATGTTTTCTCAAGGAATATAGAGATTTCACCAGATGAATCATTATATAAAAATAGTTATAGGAGAAATGGTGAGATGAATCAGGAATAACATAATCTTTAGAGCACCATCAGTACTATCCTTCCTTTGCATTTCGGGCCTCTTTCTTCACCTTCCCTCATAAATAGGGTTTAGTAGAACTTATACCTGTTTTATGCACCCTATATATATTAAATATTCTCAAGTGTAATTAAAATAGAGAGAGCCTTGTCTTATTTATACTTCCAAGTAGCTTCCTTAAAAACATCATCTAAGTCACTTGGCCCACTTTCATTATTTTAGGGTTAACCCACTCTAATTTCTCCATTGGGAAATTTATTATTGAAATAATTTATTTTGTATTCACTTTGGAATTATAATACACTCACAGAATTTTATTATTTACCTTTTAAATCTCTCTAACCACTTTGACTACTTTGACCTTTTGGGGTTTTTAGATGACATATGAGGGTCCTCCATTCTCAGAAGGCCATAACTCTCAAACTCAGGAGGAGTTATGGGAAGACACACTGTAATGAATGACATACTATCCATATAGAATAGTATTACTCAGTCTATATAAAAAATCATACTGCTATCCATCAAACAAACTTTGGGTCCATTACTCAAACCCGATTTCTCCAACTTCACATGGCCAAAACTCTCTAACAGTGAGGAATTATGACGCTCTATGATACCACCAAATGGCATGACAAGAACTATCCATCTATAGGATAGTTTCCTTGACAAATTCAATGTGCTTCATCTCATTATTACACACTGGTATGGGTTCTTACTCAAGAAAAGCGCCTTTCCATGAGGGCTTTCACCATAAGGGGACCACTTTGGAGTTCATCCATATTTACTTCTTATCAACCATGACAAAAAAATAATGAATCATATTTACATCAAACAATCTTGGGTCCATTACCCAAACCTTTGTGCTACGGGGCTTTCTTCAAGGGTTGACATCAATGACAACCAACCTTAATCAACACATCTATGATTTCATTTGTTTTTATTCGAAGTTTTGATATATATGCATATTGGAATGATCATGCAGTTATTTAGTTTGATTATGTTTGTTCTCTAAACATATTTAGTTAGTTAGAACGGTTAGAGAATCAACAATTTTGTAGCTATTCTTTAAAAATTATTTGTTATTTATTTGATTCATTTGGATTTTCTACAGGTTTCAAATACAAGAATGGTTGCGCATTTGAATATGTCAAGTGATATTTGGAATTATTACTAAAAATGATAGCGGGGAACTAGACTCATTTTAGATATAGTCATTATAGTAGTTTCTTGTTATGTCTTTTGTTAGTTCTAAGTACATTTGGAGTGAAAAGGTCCATATTTTATCCTACAAGATCTTGTCCCATATTAAGGAACCTTGTTTAACTTTAGTGAAAGGAATTTTTGTATCATCGTAACTCTATGATAATATAAATAGAGTATGAAACTTAATGGAAAAGGGGGGAGTGGTCTCTAAAAAAAATCATAAAATAAAATGCCTTTCTTTTTCTACAATCTCTCTTTCTACCAGTGACTTTGTTTTTGAGGGGACTAGGATGCGAGATCATTTCCTGCAGCGAATGGATCATAATTTTTATGAGGAAATGGTACTCGAACCTGCAAAATCTTATTTCTTCCCTATATGAATGTCTTCTACAACAATAATAAAATTGGATTTTCTTTTTTGTTTCTCATTGTTCTCAGAAAAGTTTTAATAAACATTGAACTATGTTTTAATTTTTTTTATTCAAATTCTTTCATGATTATAATATTTTTAATTGTGATTTAGAAGAATTATAATTATTCTATCATTTGACCTATTTATTGGACATTAGTTTGGCTTTGTAGGATTAAAAGTTTTTTGTAATTCTCTATGACTATGTCTCTTTAGTTTTGCAATGAGCTTTTAAATTTCATAAATGTGTAATGGTTAGATAATGGAACGATTTATGTGTTTTTAATTATTGTATGTTCTGGATGCAATTTTGGATTGACCAGTTTAAATCACTTTGCTCCCATGGGATATGACTTAGATTATTTTATTAACTTAACTAGTTAAAATTAATTTTTCATTATGTAGTTGTTTTATGATTATGTAGTTGTCTATGTTGCAGTTATAGGGTCATACTTTAGTTTGTTTTAGTTAAGGAATTTTATTTTTCGTTCAAAGTCTCCTTTCTAGAAGCAAACTCACTTAGTAGCTAACAGAGCCATAAAAACCGTCATGGCCAGGCATACCAAACAACTTGGGTTAATTGAACAACATCGGACGGGGTTGTTCTCTCTTTTTGGTGATCAGGTCATAAATGCACGTCAATATATCCCCTCACATGTGTTACTGGTATACAAAAATCATTGGTAATCATATGGTTTCTTCCATGCTCGACTTCAGCTAATTTATTCACCTGTTGTATATTTGTACCATCAGGGTTTGGGGCTTAGAACTTTGGCTTGGGGCCATATAATTATTCTACAATATCCCCTCTCAAGTTTCTATGGAGTATATCACTTATGTATGAGTACTTTGAAGACTTCAAGAGAACTTTCCATAGTGCTCGCTGTCTTCCTGATATATATGCTATGACATAGATCCACATTGTATTTTCTCATGGATATGATCTAGTTGATGACATGGATCCATCATGTACATTTTCATGGCCATGGTATTGCATTCCACTTTATGGATCTCCAGTCTATTGTGTTTGAGACCATGATTTGTTTCTCTTCCAAGAATGGGTATTCCTACCTCAGCTATGATCTATATATGTTGACGTGGTGTCTAATTGCAAGTACTCATTAGTTCCTCTTATGACCTCACACATTAGGGGGCATATTTTATACTTGTGTTTTCTAGCATAGGCTTTGTAAGAATGTTATTATATGTTATTAGGATAGAATTACGTAATTGAGTAAAATTCTCATAATTATTTCACAAGGAAATAATTATTTTGTCACAATTTCATAATTATGAAATAAAAATTATTTCATAATTGAGAATAAACTCATAATTGAAAAGAAAGTTCATAGTGAGTTGGAAAAAGCTCATAATTGAGCATCGAACTTGAGCAAAAATCTCATGATAGAGAAAAGCTCATAACAGGTTAGAAAAATCTCATAATTGAGCTATGCATGACTTGTAATTTATTAGTTCACATGCAATCAATCCTATATATGAATTTTAATTTCTTATTTCACATGACATCAATCTATCCATGACTTGTAACCACCTAATTCATATGTCATGAATCCTATCTCCAATATCTTCTAAAGTCCTATAACAAGAGGCCAAATCAAGGATATGGGGAGAACATTTTTTTGAGTGGTTATGTTGGAAAAATAGGGAGAGAAGCTCAAGAGGCCAAGGAGGAACATAAAGAACCTAGAACTAGGAGGAATGCATCAAGACTTGAGGTAAAAGCTTATGTAATTATCCATTTCATATTAATATAGATCATTGGTTTTCCTCTTTCATATTGTTCATGTTCAATGATATATGTTAGATCTGATTTATTATCTCATAGATAAGGTTCAATTCAAGCTAGATCTAGGATTCTAATTCTAAGAAGAATAGTAGGAAGGAATTGTGTTGTCACTTGTGTTTAGGTAGCAGGTTGAAGGATCTTGGAGATGGATCTCTAAGACTACACCAGATAAGGATATCCAAGAAAAAACTTAAGGAAAATGTATTCCATTCTGTCAAATCCTAGTATAAATATAAATGTGATTGTTTGGATCTAGGGAGAACAATGGGAATCTGTCCCCTTTGTCTACCTTGGATAAAGGGTAGATCCAAGGGATATATGGCTTATCCATATCCCATTTTATATGTAACATTTTTTATTCTTTCTACCTTTATTATTCCATAGTATAGGATGCTTAAAAAGTTTGAAAGCAGACAAAAATGGCTCTTACTGAGGGAAAGACATGGTTCTAGTATATTGTTGTAAAAGAATGCCAATGGATGCAATCCATTCTCCTCCAATGTTCACTAATTAATTTTATATCCTTCATTTCATTAAATCTGAACTCTTCATGGTATCAATATCCATGGAATTATGTTGGTTGGAAGAATCAACCACTCATACTTCACCATCGCAGATGTAAAGAACCAACAACCACAACATCTTTTCTTCATTTCTTTATTGCATATGAACCCTAACCAGTTGATGTAAAAATGCATTAGGGTGAATTGCATAATTCCATGCCTTGAAGGCTTGGATTCCAAGCTTAGGGATAAAAAATGTTCTTCCACTTAGTGAAAACTAGTGAAGCTCCTTAGATTGTTGAGAGAACTTAGGAATTTATGATCCAAATACCTTATATTGGTAATTACCCCTCCGAGTTACCATAATTAACTGAAATATAAGGAAAGAGCACACCTTATTTATGGTAACTTCCCCACACCTTAATAATTTTTGGCCTTTCTAGGAGAGAACACTTGTACAGTGTGCCCCATGCACAATAATTGATATAAAATTATGAAAATTGTACCAAAAATAATATGGCATGCCCACTATTCAATGCAACTAGTCTCACTCAATTTGGATCCTCTATGAATATGTTATGGTTGTTTTACCCAGAACACATGTTTGAGACTAGTCATTAGGACTAGTGAAATACCCTATCTTACACATGGTGTATATACCAAATTAGGATGACCTAGAATCTGAAATTTTTATCATAGATACCTTGATAATTTGTATGAATATCCTATGGATTTTAGGGTTTAAAATGCTACAAAAAAAACTTTATAGCTAAAAATTTGAGATGACTAAATTCAGGATGATTTCAGAACCCTATCTTACACAGGCTATATCTCTGAAATTATAATGCCTCGAGAGCTTAAATTTTTACCCCCCGTACCTTTATCTATCTACTAAATATTCTCCAAGGGGTTCCTTTTGAAACTCCATAGAAAAAAAGTATAGCGAAAATTCCAAGATGTCTCGGGTGTAGCAGCGAAACCCCGAGACCTTGAGCTTTTATACCAAATGTTATGATCCAAATACTCAAAATATCATAAAATAATAGAAGTACACACCATGTATAGAATGTCAACATGGATACATTACACAATAACTTTTTAAAGAATAGGGGAACCCCCTCCAAATAACCAATTACCTTTCATACTTCCCATTTCCCCTATAATGAATACATGATCTCTTATATATAGTTATTCACACTTGCACATGAGGCCCCTTTATCACTAGAACGAACCTATTACATATGTATTTACACATTACATGTACATTTAGGCCCATGTATGCCCCCCCTTGGGGTCATATCTGTTGGATT
>SNQJ01S0091417.1:0-14426 GCA_010110895.2 Picea sitchensis | reverse complement strand
GGTTTACTTTCAGGATCTATGGGAAACTTACATTTTTGTGCACATCCATTGTTTCTTTCAGCTGTAACAACGTAGTCTGAACTTCCTCTAATCTTTCTCTAACATGCCCTTAGTCTCTTGACTTTCTTCATATTTTTCTTGTCTCATGTTCATCCTTTTAACTTTAGCAATCATCCTTGGACAATCCTCAACTTCATGACCAATAATCTTACAACAAAGACAAATAGGACCTGTACCAGGGCATTCCTTAGAAAGACGTCCCGGTCTTCTGCAATTATAGCACAATGTCAATCCTCTTTTTCTTTTAAATGTTCCCCTACCTCTTCTATATTGCGCACTAGGATCATAGTGTTGGAACTATTTATATGCATAGGAATAACATATATTTCTTCATTTGTATCAAATTTAATTAGATCAACTCTTTCTTGCAACTACGCCCTAGCCTTCAAACTAGGACAAAACTTATTAAACATACTTAAATTCATGCTTTCGAAACAATTTTTTTTACTTATCTTGCTCTTATCAAAGCACAAATCTTTACATATTTTATGATCTTACCTCTTTTATTCAGATCGGGTTTCTTTCTTGGAACAAAGCTCACAATTCAAGTAGAGTACTACTCACTTCAATAGCAGATATATGCACAAAGATTCTCTTTTTATTTACTTCAGTTCCCAGCAATCATAGTTTCAAGTCTCGACAATGGAACCATTTTTGGCATAGGGGCAGACCCAGGGTTCAACGCTTACAATGCACCAACAAAACCCTAACTACGGACCCTTTCAACAACACATGTGAAGCAGGCGAAGTCTCACCCAAGGTAGAAGCAGAGGGGGTTACAGGACGCAGGTGTATGTAACCAAGTGGAACACAGATCTGTGATATTAAACACTTCGCACAATAGTTTATTAATACTTAGAGTTAACATGCATTAGTTCCTTATCTTAATTAACATTGTAGGATTCAATCAAAGAGAGATCAGCGCAGTGAGAGTGAATGATAATATAACCTGAACACTTATCACTTAGAATTATAAGTTAGATATAGCATCCATTCATCCTTAACACAAGTAAAGCACTAAGCAACAACAGATCTATCTATCATACATAATAATCAAAGAAATGAGTAGATTCACAACATAAACAACACAACACAAAGCAAACCAAAGACACAAGATATACATGTTTCACCCCAGTGTGGAGCTACGTCCACCAACCGCTTCACCTTATTTATTATTCTTCTGAATCTTACACTCATTTAATCATGTACACTAATCCACAGAGTTGAGCTTCACACTGGATAGGAAATCTATGCACTGAGCACCAGATCCTCCTTCCAAAACTAGGTCAAGGCACAGATCCAACTTCTCTAGGCATAGATCCAACTTCTCTATCAAGCACAAATCCTTAACACACATACATTCCCTTGCACAGAGCCAATCAAACTAATTGCACTTAGCCACTTTTCCCCACCTCCTTCTAAAATACATTCTTACTTATTTATACTTTTATAGTCCCTTACAATAAGGCCTAAACCATGGGAGAACCCATGGGATGACATCCCATAAACCCTATTACAAAAACCCTAGAAGACCCCTTATTGGGTCCACATATTCTGCAAAATAAGTGAGATTCGCGATCTCAGCTCTGCCAGGGCACTCCTTCTTCAACCGAAGTATCGACGTCCAAAAGTGGGTCAAATCTGACCAAGGTTTCCTCAAAAATTGGTCAAGGGCCAACAACTCTGGATTGATTCAGGGAGTGGATTGTATTTTTATTGAGTATTTCATTTTATGCACATGTGATATATGGTTGATTACAGTGTGATTTATGTATATGGATTATTGACACTATTTTTTTCAATGGATGCAGGCTTGGCAATGCTTTCTAATCTGAATCACATAAGGAGTAAAGGGGTCATGCACAGAAACCAAGCATTTGAGGGAGAGGTGTGGCAGTGTCCCTATCACAACCTACTAACACTTCGTCCATGACCTGAAATATAGGTTAACGATTACCTAGTTCGATAGGTACACGATGTCGTGAGGGAATACTGAGACAATCTCTCATGAGGAAATCTAAGGGGTGCGTAATAAGGAAGAATCATTATTCCTTAGAATCCCTTAGTCTCTCACAAGGTCGACCCAGTGGACTGTTGACTCCAAGGGTCGAACAAACTTCTAAAATTAGTCAAAGGTGAGTGGAACACTTAGAGCATGGAGGTGTGTCTTGAAGGGCACATCGCGTAATTAAAATGTGAGTCAATAAATATATATGGCCTACAGAACTTAATGAAGTATTTAGACCATGTTAGAACATAGTATTAATTAATCAATAAATTATAAACTAGAATCCTAACATGAGTCTAAGCCTAAGTTTAAGACTAAGTCTAAATCTAAGTTTAAATGAGAGACTAAATAAAAATATTAAATAAATTAAGAGAATTGAGATAAATTCAAAATCTAGGAAAAAAAGTAATACAATTTAGAGGTTGAGTAAAATGCACATGTGTGCATGAAAATAATAAAGGGATTTTTTTAAATAGAAAGAAATTAAAACATGAGAGAATAGATGTACACATAGAGTAGCATCTTGAGTTAATCTCCCAGAAAACCTAACTAAAAGAAGACTCCTAATCCAACTCTAACTAAGATCTAGTTAGGGGACACTCATTAAATGAGAAATTGGGGAACAAAGGGATAACTAAGAGAAAAAAATAGGAACACATTGGGGAATGTGAGGGAAAATGGATTTTTAAATAAACTAAAAAGGGTAATTACTTGTGCAACTTGGGGAGAGTGAGACAAGTATGTGGGTGAATTATCACTAATAAAATAATTAAAAAGTTTAATTACATGTTTGTGGACAAGTGTCATTGGTAATTTACCTCTAAAATAAATGGGGTATAAGGGGAAAAGATCTCATTTTTTTGGGTACTATTATGCTGCCAAAATTTTGTTGGACTATGTTTTACTTGTGAGAGTTGGGATACCAAGCTTGTGGCAAAGAGTGGAAGATCTTCCTTGCAAGGAAATATTTGGAGCTATTGTTTTATGGTTTTTTTGTGTCACCCCTTTGCGGCTCGGGGGGCTAAGGGGGAAGAAGAGTACCCCTAGCGTTGGTTGGGAGGTACCGGTGCAGTTGTGAATTAGAAGACAAGGAAAAAATAATTCTACACAAGGAGAGGATTAAATATCATCAGCTACAAAAGTCTTGGGTTATGGTATTCCTTATTGAATAAATATTCATAGAATTATTTTGTATTTCATTATTGTTTTAAAACTTTCTTGAATAATATGCTATTGGGAAGTTGGGCCGACATTGTTCAATGATCATATGTTTAGAATGTAAACTGCATGAACATTGACGTAATATATGTAGAGTAATAAACTGCATGAACATTGACGTAATATATGTAGAGTAAATGGATAACATAATGATATATTTACTATTGCATATTGTAACCTAACTATTGATGGTTAAAGCAATCACATTGTCCAAATACTTTAGTATTTATTTATTAAAATTCATAGCTATATATATATATATATATATATATATATATATATATATATATATATATATATATATATATATATATATATAACAATTGGAAGTAATTGGACGAATTATTGTGGATGAAAAAAATAAATGTGTTCCAATTTTATGCATGGTATGGTGCTTGAAAATTGATATAGATCCTCCTGAAGCAAACAATTATAATAGTAGTGTATGCGTAGATACTGAAACAACACTCTAAATTTCATTCTTATTGAGATTCCTTCAAGGATAACAAACCTTGCATTGATATTCACAAACCTTCTATGGTTTTGTTCATCAATTATTTTTGGAGTTTTAAACTTAAAAATATGTACCTAAATAATTGTGAATTAGTGTAGGTTATTACCATGTTGAAAAATTGTTTACTATATGATAATTAAGTTCATGGATGCGTTAAGGTTGTAGCATGTTCTCCTTGGAATCGACTCTGATAAATTAATTCTAAATTGCAACAAGTTTTTTCATGGCGACTAAGTTCCACACTCATAGCCAATACATAATATTATTGATTTGGTCCAAGAATGGATTATGATTTTCTTGATTTGAAACCTAGGCTTGTTCTCGAGCGTAGAACCCAACAACCACCGACTCTCTCGAGTGATCTTAACTATTTGTTATAGCAATTTTTTTCTCACCCCATGCAACTTGCTTAGAGGGCCTTTCCATTTCCCTATGCAGACTTGAATTCCCTTGTTGTACCTTCCAGAACCAAAAAATCATATTTTTCCACATATATGTGCCCTACCAGTTAGACAACATGTGTATACGCAGGTTGCACCACTACAACCCATGTACATCGAGTTTGGTGCTCAAAAATAAAAATTGTGTCAAGTTTCCATGTCACGTCACGAGATCCATGATCCTTGACCTTCCATATACTGGAAACATTTTGACTCGGCCCTTCAGTTCCATATGAAGGCTATAAATCTTGCCATATCCAAACCATGGAAAGGGGAGAGAATTCAACTTTTGAGAGAAAATATACTCTGGAGTAATTTCACTTCACATTGATTCTGCATCCCTTTATCCTTTAAAGTCTGAAAATATTGTTCAACCCCAAAGCTCTTCCTTATTTGATGGAGAACCTCATTGTCTCCTTTATATGAGCTTGCCTTTGGTGGAGGATTGAAGTGGTGGATGCCCAACTCAGAGGGACTTAGTTTATCAGTTCCGATGTGTGTCGTTACAGAAGTTTGTCACTTATACACTTATGTTGATCATTTTTAATAGAAATACTCTTTTCTCGTCCAATTAATATCTTTCAAATATTTGAATTATTATTCCATGGGTATATTTGTCATGAATGTTAATGGATTATGTTGTTTTATATGATAACATTATATAGTATCACCATATGCTTGTGTATATTGATTGTTGAGGACAAGTTGCAAGTATAAAGCTTTGAGTTAATTGCTCAATGGTGGTCTTCATCCAACATCCAGACGAGGTAGGCTCCTGATCTTATCTTGTTAGAATTTCTTTTATATAGCATACTTGGGATTAGAGTTGATTTATGCATGTTATTCCGTCTATTGTGGTTTACCCCATGCCATAGAGTAATTTTCCTCGTAACATTATCCATTGTATAGGTTAATGATGAAATCCAAACTCTGGATTTTAAAGAAATATTTCTTCTTACTGTTAAATTCCAACCTAATAAGGCATGATAGTCGCTAAGTATATTCATCTTTTAATCCTAGTAGGACTTGATTTCTGGTTGAAAATCTTATTTTCCCATTTGATTTGACTAGTAAGAAGAAATGATATTTTTTTTTAGTTGTTCATATATTTTCATATCAATTAAATTTTTACAACCATGGGAAAGATCTTTTAAAAATAATAATAATAAAAACATGAATTCCTTCAAAACTAATATTCTTGTAATTGATGTCATGCTCGACCACCACCAGGAAACCAAATTTTATACTAACCTTATTGTTAGGAACAGGTTGTGAAAGTCTCTAGAAAGATCTAGATTTTAGGCACCGATTTTGGCAAGTATATTAATCTACAGATATCCTAGTAGATACATTAATGATAGTGACCTTATGCACTATTTGGATTGAGGTCACGAGTAGTTGGTCGGTTAGTTGTTTGGTAGTGAATAATTTTTTGTTGTATTACTCAGATTGATCTTGGTGATTGAACTGAGATTTATACTCGTACTATTCATCAAGGCATACAATACTGCTGTGAAATTCTTAACTCCATAGTTTCAGGATTATAGTGTAAGTCTAGTAACCACAAGATTTTTTGGTTGTATATGTTTGGCCCTTCATTTTGATGAATAAAAGTTGCGCAAGTTATGTTGCAGCTTCAATTTGGTGAACAGAAGTTGTGCAAGCTGCTTAGGAGCTAGACAATAGACTAAATGAAGAAACTGAAAGTAGTTGGAAGGACAACACAACATCAATTTTGAAGAAAGAAGTTGCAACAAGATCAAGAAGAAGAGAGAACTATCGGGTTCTCAACCAGAAAGCCTAGATCAGATTATACATATATGGGATCAATATGATTGTAAAGGGTTGTTGGGGTTGTTGTTGTTGCTAGAGTCATTGTTGTTATCATTCATGGTGTTATCTTAGCTAAGTCTTGAGATATGGGTTAGAAACCATACTGATAATGTAATAGATTCATGTAGTACTTTAGTGTTGGGAAGAGAAAGGAACTGAGATAACCTTGTCTCACAGTAGTATAGAAGCACTTTTTATTATATTTGGCATGACTAATTGTATCCATAACTCAATATGATCTTGTATTCTGAGGTGAAACTTGTTATATGATAATACAAAGGGAGACCCAAATTTTCTAGAAATATCTTGTGTATTCAGTCTTCTCATTCTATGGTATTCTACTCTGTATTACCGTTTACATCTCATATGCTTAATTTCTACCTTGTGAATGGCGATGCAACTCTGTTTATTTATTCTCAGTTAGGAAATGTTTAGAAATGCTACAAATTTAATCTATCTTGCGCAAGACTAACACGAATCTTCAGTTTGGTGAATAGAAGTTGGGCCCTTCATTTTGATGAATAGAAGTTGTGCAAGTTATGTTACAGCTTCAGTTTGGTGAACAGAAGTTGTGCAAGCTGCTTAGGAGCTAGAAGATGGACTAAAGGAAGAAACAAAAAGAGGTTGGAAGGACAATGCAACATCAATTTTGAAGAAAGAAGTTGCAACAAGATCAAGAAGAAGAGAGAACTACCAGGTTCTCAACCAGAAATCCTGGATCATATTATACATATATGGGATCAATATGATTGTAAAGGGTTGTTGGGTTTGTTGTTTTTGCTAGAGTCATTGTTGTTATCATTCATGTTGTTATCTTAGTTAAGTCTTGATATATGGGTTAGAAACCAGACTGATAATGTAATAGAGTCATGTAGTACTATAGTGTTGGGAAGAGAAAGGGAATGAGATAACCTTGTCTCATAGTAGTATAGAATAACTTGTTATTATCTTTGGCATGACCAATTGTATCCATAACTCAATATGATCTTGTATTTTGAGGAGAAACCTATTATATGATAATACAGTGGGAGACCCAAATTTTCTTGAAATTTCTTGTGTATTTAGTCTTCTGATTCTATGGAATGATACTCTGTATTATATTTTATGCTTGATATGCTTAATTGCTTCCTTGTGAATGGTGACGCAACTTTTTTTCTTTATTCTCGGTTAGTAAATGTTCAAAATTGCTACAGGTTTAATCTTTCTTGCGCAAGACTAACACGAATATTAATACTTCAGGGATTTATCTAAGTATTCTCCTTACCCTTCCCTCTCTTTCTCATCTCAGTTGTGCTTCGGGTGAGAATTCTTCCCTCTCAGGAGGATAAAAATACCAGTGCACTAGACTACTTTGGTAACTTTTGTTGGTAGTTGTAATAGGACCCTAGTCTGATCGCTTTTGTGCCAAGAAAATAGTTATATTTCTGGGACCTATGCTTTAAAAGGGAACCTGTAAGGAGGATGCTTCCACAGATATATAGATATGATGTTCGGCAATGGTGGGAACAAAATTTTGATGCCTTTATATGGAAGGAAGCAGAGTTGTGAGGTAAAAGTGTGAACACTACAAGAGAGTCTTTCTTTTATTCAGAAAGATCGAGTGACATGTATGAGATATTCTAGGTAAAATTCCTGGAAGAACTATTTCATTGGATAGACCATCTACAGGAGGCTCAAAAATTCCAAGAATGCATCAAGAAGACCTGTACTTGGGATACATAGAGTATCGCAACACTTCATCAGTTGGATCACTAGATAATGCAAGCAATCGATTTATGGGTTAATACAACTCTGGAAGGATATATCATTGAATTCGTAGCTAAGAATCACCAATCATTTTCATGGGAGGAAGAAATTTTCAAGAAAGGTGGATGCGGGAGACTATTGAGGGAAATTCCCCTGTGGATCAAATCATTCTTGATAGAGGAGAGGATGTTAACTATTCCCTCGAATGAGATGGAAGTATAAACACCTACGCTTGGGGTAGGGTGATTTTGGGGTAGGATCATGACCTAAGACGGGGAAAGGGATTTTTTGACAGATGGGGGAAGATCAAGAAAAGAGCACAAGAAACGAGTGAGCCTTTAGGAGAGTCATTGTAGTTGAGAAATGGTGGCATGGAAGGATAAAGAAAGAAGTGAATTGGTCCAAGGTGTTGTGGAAATAAATCGGATCAGGAGGAACAAATGAAAGAAAGAGGGAATAATTGAGGAAGATGAGAAGATAGGAAAGATTGGCTAGTCAAAGATTAAATCAGAGAGAAGCGCAGAGAGAAAGAAGTCCCCAAGTGGGTGGACAAGAAGAGGAGTGTGTAGAAGAAAGGGAAGATGAAACAGATATGGATCTTGTAGAAGACAAAGAATATTCATCCCCAGTACCAGGAAATATCGAAAA
This sequence comes from Picea sitchensis, assembly GCA_010110895.2. Lineage (NCBI taxonomy): Eukaryota > Viridiplantae > Streptophyta > Pinopsida > Pinales > Pinaceae > Picea > Picea sitchensis. Next base: position 5,959 of record SNQJ01S0091417.1, on the reverse strand, counting down.
TTAGGCCAAAAAGACTGCTCCAGAGGAAGAAAAAGAGACCCCCTAAAGCAAAGAAACTCACCCAAAAGTCAGTGGAACCAGCCTCAAATAACCTGGTCCCCAAGTTCCCTCGATATCCATGGTAAATTATACACAAGATACTTATGCTATTTCTATTCCATCACATCTAGTTGGTCAGTCACAGTGGTGCACACCCCCCCCTATCTCCTTGGGGTTGTGCGACCTCCCAGTCTTGAATCTTAAAACTCCTGGAACCAAATTGGTTCTTAGGGATTTCTACAGACCCTAAACAATTAATACACACACTTGTCCCATTGATGTTACCTGCAAGTTCAAATTACCCTCAACCCTGCTCTCTGGTGCTTTTGGAAACACCAATCTTACGAGTTTTATCCCTGCGATAGACTCTTCCTCCTACGTGACCACGGGTTGGGACTATGGGTCAGCTCTTCATAAATTCAGGCTTCAGAAATATTGCAACCTCCACCTTTGTTTCCTTCCAAAACACTTTTCTCTGAATACACGGATCTATGCCACATGTCTCCCTAGATCTGACAGTCCAACTGTACTTCGAGTTTCGCGACTTCGTGAATTTCACTTACTCCACACATAACTCCTCTGGACCTCTAACTCATATATTTTCTAATCTGTTTCCATGTGTATCCTCGTAGACAACAATTAATATTCTCCTCATGAATTCGCGACTTCGACGATCCCTCTTCTCAACACTTCTCAACACTCTGAACTCTGAAATGTCGAAATACCTCATGACTAATTCTCCATGCGAATTTTCCCAGATCTGATGGTTTGGAATGATCCTAATCCCTCCTAGATGGATATTTCTCGTTGATTCTGGGAAACCTTAAAGGACTCTTCCCTTTGAAGATTTCTCATCGCTCTCCCTCCTAATTTTTGTTCTTCCTTGAGCGTTTACCTCCTTAGAGTGCTCTCTTTGACACTTAGTCGAAATTCAGCCTATGCATGCCTTGCAACAGGTCTCCCTACTCAACGCATTTTCTCTATGGAAAACGTCTCATACTCCTCTTGAGCTTCTGAGTCAAAATACTTTGTCTTGCACTCCTTGCGGACAATATGCACTTTCTGCATACAAATCTCCAAGTTGTCTTCCTTGGACTTGTTTCTCTCAGCCAACACTCTTGATTCCTCCAGAATGATTCCTTCGATACCCAGCTAAGTATCGACTATGCACACACCTTAAATATATCTCTCTAGAACTTTTTGAGTCAAAATGGACTCTATCATGCACACCTTGGGGACACTATGCAGTCCTTGCACACATAATTTTCACATTATCTCTTCTGAGATTATGAGTTGAAATAGACTCTATCAACACACTCCTTGCGGACACTATGCACACTTGCACTTTCTCGTAGAAGAGAAACAATTGAAAATTATTCAAATCTTCATAGATTCATACATTCAATTATGTAATTGCATTCATAAACACAAGAACAACAAATTACAGAGAATTGAAAATAAACAGAAATTTTACCGTTCATTCATTCAGATAGACACAACAACACCAGAAATTTGGGACAATGCTCCTCTGCTATATTAATTCAACTGAAAATATACGTGTGCTCATACACTCTGGTAAGCTTCAACTACTTCTACAACATATACAATAGATCCAGCAGCCTCTTCTGGGAAACAATACAAAGCTTTATACAAGAGGGGCCCTTCAAGCCTTTCCCTCCAATTACTTTAGAGCTATCCTATCGAATTAAAATATTTCAACTACTAGAATGTATTACAATAAATATTTGTGACAGACAGATAAGATCGAACACATCATATCTGTATTGCACATGACTTTGCTAAAAGAAAATGCACTCTCCAATCATCCAACTCCAAAACATTAAAGAGGTTCTTTAGTTACAATTTTTTCAAAATATTTACACGATATGCCATTTTGAATTTTAAAATTCACTTCAAAATGAGCACTAGGCGCTTAGTTGTCCTCCACTCGTGCTTTGCTTGTGATGCTCCTCCATAATACTCCTCTGGCTGAAAAATTCATGGAATCCTGTCCATGAGCTCCTGCACTGACCTTCCATGCTTTTGAATATCCGCTTCATTTACCCAATTGGAATAATCTATTGGGATTCCTTTCCATTTTACCAAATACTAAAAATATGTTTTCCTCCTGGTCTTCTTACAAATTCGTCGATCTATGATCTACTCCATATATGACTTTTCTGTTATAGGCATCATATTTTCCCACTGAATCTCTTTCTGATCTTCGGATCTTCTAGTTCCATCTTCCCTATAAGGACACAGGTATGCAATGTTGAATATGGGTGATATACCCACATCTTTCGGCAGCTCTATCTCATAAGAATTCTCACCAAATTTTCTTAGGATTTTGCATAGTCCTATCTTCTTCAGCTTTAGTTTGTTATATGTTCCTCTCGGGAACCTCTCCTTCCTAAGATGTGTTTGAACTTGATTGCCAACTTAAAATTGAATTTTCCTCCTATGTTGATCAACTCTGTGTTTATATTCATGGCTGCTCCTCTGCAACTGCTCTTTGATCTGATTATGAAGTTCCTGCATTTATGCAGCAAAGTCTTCGGCTCCAACGCTTCTGAATTCACTCTTCTATAGATATATTAACTTTGAAACTCCCCTCAAATTCATTCCATACACTCTTTGAAATGGACTCTTTCCGGTACTTATGTTCACTGATTCATTGTATGAAAAATCTTCTTGTGCTAGAATTTGATCCCATTGGCTATGATGTTTAGTGACCAGACTTCTTAGCAAATATCCTAATCTTCAGTTCACTACCTCAGTCTGTCCATCCATTTGAGGGTGATATGCAGAACTAAAGAACAGTTTTTTTCCCAGATTCTTCCACAATGTCCTCCAGAAATGACCAACAAATTTAGTAGCTCTGTCTAAAACAATACTCCTGGGCAATCCATGAAGTCTCACAACTTCCTTGAAAAACTAGTTAGCAACATGCATTGCATCACTCATCTTCTGGCATGGGATAAAGTGTGTCATCTTTGAAAACCTATCAACCACGACAAATATGGAATCACTTCCTCTTTGTGTCCTTGGTAATCCCAACATGAAATCCATGCTTATTGCATACCAAGGCCTCTCTGGAATAGGCAATGGTTGATACAACCCAGTATTATGCCTCTTTCCCTTTGCATACTGAAAAATCTTACATGTGTTCACAAATTTTTTTACTTCTTCCCTCATACCTAGCCAATAGTACAAAATGTTCAACTGTGAAAATGTTTTTTCATGGCCAAAATGTCTGGCTAAACCTCCACTATGATTTTCCTTCAGCAAATTCTCCCTCATCGAACAGTTTGGTATGCACAATTGGCACCCTTTGAACAACAACCCATCCTGAATCAAGTGTTTTGTCCACTGAATTTTGTCTTTGAGAACATGATTCTCACATGCTTCATATGCTTCTTTGAAATTTGGATCATCATGATACATTTCCTTAAGGTGTTCAAACCCCGAGGTTTCACTTGAAATTCCTACATAATTAAACATCTCCTGCTCAATGCATCAACAACCTTGTTAGCATTACCAGAAATATGTTTAATGACAAAAGTGAAATTTTGCATAAACTTTATCCATTTGGCATGTCTCTGGTTTAACTTCTCCTGTCTGGTTATAAATTGCAAAGCCTAATTATCACTATACAAAACAAACTCTTTTGGAACAAGATAGTGCCTCCATTTTTTCAAGGCTTGAATTATGGCATATAAATATTTATCATGTGTGGAGTACTTTCTCTTAGTGTCGTTCAACTTCTCTAAGAAATATGCAACAGGCCTATTATCTTGGCTTAAAACTCCCCCAATTGCAACTCCACTCGCATCACATCTCACCTGAAATGTCTTCCTAAAATATGGCAAGACCAGAATCGGTTGTTCTGTTATCTTCTCCTTAAATAATTTGAAATTAAATTAAATGAATTAAACGATTGTAAGGTTGGTAGAGCCAAGCCATGCTTTTGTGTAGGTTGTATTTAGAGTCTCCTTTAATGGTCGACAACAGACTGAGATCTAGATCTGATTTCAGACTAGATAGCCATTGATTGTAATTAATGAGAGTAGGTGAGATGGAGGGAAGAGCTCGAGGATCCCCCTTTTGTAAAAAGATCTTTGTTTTTTTATGTTTCAGAGTAATTAGGTAGAAGAGGGTGAGAAGAGAAAAAAGAGAGAGAGATTCAAGACTCTTTTGCAATCTGAGCTCGAACACATTGTAATCATGCATTCATATTAATACAAAGAGCAGTTTTTCCTGCATATGATTATGTGTGCTTATGTGTCTTTCATGAATGCTATGTGTGTGTTCATGTTATATGTTATGGATGTGTGTTAGATTTACATTTGTAGGGACAGACGGAATTTATCTATCTGTGATTTCTTTGGTTCCAGTTTGGTTCTTTGTGGCTTCATGCAAGAGGTTGCATGACAGAGTGTTGAGGACTCTATAAGCCAATGTAGAGTACACATCTAAGTTTTGTGGAATTCAGACAAAGGAGATTCCAAGAGGGAACACCAGAGGAAGTCATTGACTCAAGGAAATAAGCCTCAAGGTTGCTAGACACCTTGGAGGTGAGACTGTGCAGAGGAGGGCATAGAGAGAAGACAGAACTATTGAAGGTTCTGTGAAGCTCTGCCGAGAGGGCATTGAGCGACTGCATAGAGTGCACCAGAGAACTCTGTTTCAAGTTATGAAAGAAGAGAAGTGTCGAGAAGGAAGACACTCACAGAGTTACTGAACACTCTATTGGCTCAGCAAGGTGTTCTTGAGAAAGAGGTTGCAATGAGGGTATCAATTTCCCCTTTGAAGGGAGAGAGAAGACTCAAGTCCCTTAGAGAATTCGAGCAAGAAAAGCTCAGGAGAAACAATGCCTTTGCACACAGAGTTCCAACAGAAGGAAGCGGAAAATTGAGGACCTTAGAGGGTTCAAAGCAAGAAAAACCCAGAAGAGATAGCATATCCAAAACGCAGACAAGACCCAAAGTCTCTAGGCTCGTGGGACAAGAGAAAGCGAGACCTTCAAAGCGTGAAAATATTCTAAGGCAAGGAAGAAGCGAAGCTCAGGAGGAAGGCATACAACTGTCATTGGATTGACACTGGGAGAAAAGATATGGACCACCAAATCTATGTCCAATGTAGTGTACCCGTTCACTACCGAGGTTTCCAAACCCCTCAATTACCATTCTATACATCAATGTTTACATAATTGGTTCAGGAATTATAAGCACGTGCATTTAACACAATTAAACACACTTAATTCTCAGAGTAAAATATATAAGTTACTACTACAATTAAACAAGCCATAGCATTCAACAGTAACTCATTTACACAGCGGAAAACATGATACATGAACAGCACAGTCATGCCAAATGTGATAAAATCATAATTCAGATACTTATCTTTTAACGGCTGTAGAATTTCACCAACCAAGTGCAGGCCTTCCACGAACCTCCCAGCCTTATACCACACTGTTCATCAGCTCAACAGTGGGTCACCCCCGAGCTGGGATCGATCTCCACCCCAAGGCAAGGAATCTAGACTCAGGCTGAGGTTACAGGGAAGATAGCACATACACAACAACCAGGAAGAAAGCTCACCCAGGAATCTCCCACGCTCACTGCCCACAGACCCTCATTCCCCACATGCCTGTTCCACCCTAGGATAGTGCACCTTCTCTATCACCTAGACAGTCCTTTGGCTGCCAGTATCCCTTACCTTGGGTTACAGGAACAGACCGGACCGGAAGTCTCTGGGCTCTATGGCAGCTACAGGGATTCCTTTCAGGAGTTTTCTTCTTCCTCTGTGCACTCTCTCACCTGGAGGAGTCGCTCACAGGCCAACAAGCCTCACGCAGTCCAATACTGCGCAGTCACAACAACCCATGGGAAACACAGACAAAGGCTTCCCAAAATGGTTC
>SNQJ01S0091416.1:32868-49332 GCA_010110895.2 Picea sitchensis | reverse complement strand
CATGAATTACATAAAACCATCCATGTTCTGTTGGGTGGGTTATCACATTCACTAATTCTCTCATTTGTTGGTCATTTTCATTCATTCTCACTCCCATTCTCATCCTCATTCTACCGCTGGTCACTTCACTCTTCCCTCACGCATTCATTCACCCGATTGTTCACTATTTCACACCTCTTTTGGAGACTTCACTCCATTCACTCTTTCACCGCACTCATCTTCCTCATTCAAGTTGGCTTGGGAAAGGAAATCAAACTATTGAAGAACATCCACAATTTTGTTGGATGTAGAGATTGCTGGTGAAATCCAGCTATGAACGAGTCCTACATATCTGAGATGTTTTGGCCTATGCCCAAATTTTCTCATAACTTTGAGTCCTGATAGACCTGGTATGGAGATTCTAGACCAGTTGCACTGGAGCCTTGGAAGGAGAAGGACTACCTGAGGGATTGCATGGCAGAGAAGGGTGGGGATCCATTCTCTTGGGTTGTGCAGGCTGGGTAGAAGAGAGATGGGTACTTGGATTGTTGTGGGTGTTGGGAAGCCTATGAGAGATTGAGTGCTCACTGGTTTGGGAAGCCGAGTAACACTTTGGAACCATCCTTGTGGATTCATAGCCCTGGCTCGGGGGTGACATTGTTGTTGAGACTTGGAAAAACAATGTCTACGATTGGGTGTAATGTCCTTGGTCTGCAACCAGTCGGTGGTTCTCCTATATAAAATATAAGTGCTCTCTGTTATGGTATTAATTACATGTGTATGAATTATTCCACTGTGTAATTATCATTGAATTCAATATGTTTAGAGTATGCATGCTTGTTTTCCATGTCGTATGCTTCATTGCTTGTATGTTTAACATGAATCTTGATCAATGCATGTGAATATTTCATGCATTCCCTGTTATTTAAAGTTAGAGGAGGGATCGAATTAGTCCAAAGAAGGGACTTGTGGTTAGCATGCCCAACCTATGGGTGGTTGGTATGTTACAAGATGTGACTCGAAATTGGCTAAGTATAAGACACTACAATAGATAGGGAGATAGGTACAAGTAATGTAGAGAAATAGGTTACGACATAGGTGGTGGAAGTTGAAAAATTACTAAGTACGGAGTATTGTGAAAGAGAGTGTGGGATGTTTACAAAAAAAACTAAGTCTTGAAGTGAAATGGGGATTGAGAAAGTGCGGAGTGAAAAATGGGGATTGCGGAAGTGTCAAGTGAAAAATGGAGATTGCAAAAGTGTGGAGGAAAATTTATGTATTGAATACTCCACATGAGGAAAATTTGAAAATAATCTAGGTGTCGACTCGTGTGAAAGGATAAGTATGCAGAGTGCATAGAAAAGACTCGATGGAAGGAATATCCACATGGTGGGGATCATAGAAATGACTAAGTGTTGAAAACATATGATTTCTTCCAAGAATTAATATGGAACTATGATACATATGGGGTGCAAATAATTATGGATCAGGATTAAAAGAGGGTTCTTCTTCGTAATGATACTTGGTATAAAAAGGGAAGTTATGACATGAAAATGGATCAACATATCAGCTACAAATGAGAGATAGTGATCCTTTGCGGGTTGATAAGGACCTAGAAGGCCTTGATCATTGGGCATGGAGTTGAAATTTTATCACATGAAATTTGAAAAGATAACCGTCCATTCCTTTTATCATATATGGATTGAAACCATAGATCTTTTCGATTTGATACAGACCAATCCACAAAGCATCAAACTTCGAGTGAAGAGATGGTTTTTCTTTTGTCTTGTTCCACAATAAAACCAACTGGTCTTTGCGGAAGTATATGTTGGTATTACTTTGATCAAAATATTTCTTCACTACCTCTTTCTTTTTCTGAATATTCAATATTGCTTGTTCCATGTGCTCTTCCAATTGCATCAATTGATAAAATCAAACTTGCATTGGTGTAATTCATTCTTCATCTTCAATTCCAATAACAATGACCAATGCATTGAATTCTACATGTATTGACAACATGGCATCCTTTCCACAAACTAAATAAAATGGAGATTGTCCAATACTACTTTTTGGTGTTATTTTGCTTGCCCATAAAGCATTAATGAGATTTTTATGCCAATCTCTTTGGTTTGAAACAATTGTCTTCCTGAAAATTTGTATGAGATATTTATTGGTTGATTTAGCCAATTCATTTCCTTGTGGATAACAATTTGATGATTGTTGCATTATTATACCAAACTTACCAAAAAAGGTAGTAAACTTGTAGCCAATGATTATAAAACCATTATTAGTAATAAACTTCTCTAGAATGTCGAATCTTAATAAAATATTTTCTTGTAAAAACTGAATACGTTGCTCAGAATTGGATTCCTTTAATGTTATTGCTTTAGGCCACTTTGTGAAGTAATAAACTGTTTTCAATATATAAGAATGACCTTTACTATATTTTGGATTTATAGGACCAATGACATCTAAACCCCATTGTGTAAAAGAACTATCCACTGTGATTGTCTTCAATGGAATAACAACTCTTTTCATTCTACCAAATTTGTTTTGACATGGCAAACATCTTCTTACAAAAGCATGTACATCTCTAAATAATGTGGGCCAATAAGATCCAACTCTAATGATTCTATGTGATGTTACCATTGAAGCAAAATGTCCACACAAACACCTTCATTTATTTCTTTCAGAATTTCAGTGGATTTGGAGTGATTTAGACATCTTAATAGCACACCATCAAAATTTCTTTGGAACAAAATTTCATAAATTAGTACATAAGCATTTGATTTAATTTTCAATGATCTTCTTTATTTTGCTAACACCCCAATAGGAAATTGACCGTATTTCCAATAAAAGACAATATCCTTGTACCATTCAGATTTTGTCACCATTTCATTTTATGTAGCAATCATTTTGTTATTAGTAAATGAAACAATGTTTACTGCATCATTTCCACCAATTAGTTTACACAATCTTCATCCTTTTACAACTTTTAATGGCTTAATTTCTATGTTGAATTCTTGTAATTTGGCCAATCAATTGGCCCATCTTCCCTTTCTAAGCTGTTGAGATAACATCGTCTTGATAGGTGAATATTGTACATAAGCAATCACATGTGATGTTAGGATATGATTTATGAAGTAAGAAATAGCTTTGACCAAGGAAAATACTTGTTTCTCCATGGGGGAATATTTCAATTCATACTCTTGCAAACATTTACTCATGAAATAAATTGGATGCTCTTCCTTTGAGTCCTTCCTTTGGGTAAGTATGGCAACAATAGTTTCCTCTGAGGCAAAAGAATATAGGATGACATCTTTATCAAAATTAGGATTGATAAGAACTGGAGCTATGGAAATTCCAGACTTTATATTTGAGAAAGATTTATGAGCTTCATCAGACCATTCAAATATTTGATCCTTTTTCAATAACTTATTTATTTGCTTAACAATTGAAGCATAGTGTGGCAAAAATATTCTAAAAAAGTTTATTTTCCCAAAAAATGATTGGACAACTTTACGACTTGTAGGAGGTCTCAATTCGACTATAACATTGATTCTATCATCCATATGTTCCATCTTTACTTACAATGTATTAAAATTTCCTTCTAAAAATGCAAATAAATAGTTCTTAGATTTAGAGACACACCATATAATTTGCAACGTTTAAATTTTTTTGAGGTCTGAAACATGTTGTTCTCTCAACTTTGAATAAACTATTAGATCATCTTGATAATCTGCCATGATCCTCCCTCATGTCCTTGAATGTATGATCCATATCTCTTTGATGTGGCTCCAACATTCATCAACCCAAAGGAAATTTGTATATATGCATATGTTCCCTAAGGTGTTATAAAAGTTGTTTTATGTTTATCTTCACTTTTAACAAGTACTTGGTTATATCTAGAAAATCAATCAAGCATAAACATTATTGCAGAACCAATTATTTGTTGTAACAATATTTCCATATTGGGTAGAGGATAATTATCCTTCAAAGGCTATGTTAGATCTCAAAATAAACACACAAATGGTTCTCCATTTTTTCTTTCCTATTTCCTACTTTAGTTTGAGATCCAATCTGAATGCCTAACTACAAAAATAATTCCAACCCTTTCCATCTTTTCAAGTTCAATCTTAACCAAAGGTTTCAATTTAGGGTTGATCACTCTTGGTTCTCTCAACTTTGAATAAACTATTAGATCATCTTGATAATCTGCCATAGTCTTTCCTATCATGTCCTTGAATGTATGATCCATATCTCTTTGAAATGTAGCTCCAACATTCATCAACCCAAAGGAAATTTGTATATATGCATATGTTCCCTAAGGTGTTATAAAAGTTGTTTTATGTTTATCTTCACTTGCAACAAGCACTTGGTTATATCTAGAAAATCAATCAAGCATAAACATTATTGCAGAACCAATTATTTGTTGTAACAATATTTCCATATTGGGTAGAGGATAATTATCCTTCAAAGACGCTATGTTAAGATCTCAAAAATAAACACACAAATGGATTTCTCCATTTTTCTTCCTAACCACCACTGGATTTGAGATCCAATCTGAATGCCTAACTACAAAAATAATTCCAACCCTTTCCATCTTTTCAAGTTCAATCTTAACCAAAGGTTTCAATTTAGGGTTGATCACCCTTGGATTCTATCTAACAAGTTTGGTCCCTTCTTTCATAGGTATGATATGATGACTATTTCTCTTATTATACTTGTTAAGATCATTATATGCCCATGTAAAAATATCCTGAAATTATTTCAAAAGTTTGATATATTGTCAGTCTCATCGTTGGTACATGTGCTTCCCAAGTTTAGAAACTTTGGATTTTCTTGAGTTCCAACATTCAATTTTTGAGTATCTTAGATTTTTCTAAGTGACAGTTCTTCACCTGGCTTATTTTTACATATTTGATCATCTCTAGTAAAAAGAGATTCCAAAAGAATTGGAATTTTGACATGAAGATCGCTTTTGTGTTCCAAGTCTTTAGACTTATGATTTTATGAAAAATCATCTCCTTCAATACTTTTCTCTAGGACCTCTGTTGACATAAGTAATTCAATAATGTGCTCTTCATTTTCAAATACTTGCCAATTTTTTTGATTATCTGGTACTAAAGGGCAAAAGATCATCTTGAAATGGAATGGTGATTCCATATTGAAAACAGAAGCTGAAATTGCCAATGAATTGAAATTTTGATTCTTTTCTCTTGCTATGAATGTTATGTTACAAGAATTAAATGTTTGGATGAGATCCCAAACTCTTGTTTCATAATCCTTCAATATTTCCTTTTTGATATTATATTTTTTCTAAATGTGATTAAGCACTAACTCAGAGTCTCCCATGACTATGATATCAATGATTTCCATATGATGAGAAGTGTTAATCCTTGGATCAAGGATTCATACTCTGCTTCAATGTTTTCACATTCAAATTGCAACATGAATGCATGAGGATGCAATTCCCCTTGAGGGTTTTTGAACACCACACCTGCTCCAGATCTTGATTTTGAAGAGGCACCATCAAAGAACATTTTCCAAAATCATTGGAATGGAAGACACTCATTTCTTTAAGTTTTTATGTCTTCTTCACTGAAAATGGCATAATTACTATGACCAAAATCGATGAAATTCCCCATTGTTTCGATTTGTTTCCTTTTTAATACAACATGATTCCTCTTCTCATGAGGCACTTTGGTAAGCCCACCATATTTGTTTGGGAGCATCATACAACTTCCATAATTTATTATATATCCTCCCAAAGGAAAACACCATTCCCTTCCTAAAACCACACCATATGCTCCAGGTAGGTCGACAACTATTATAGTAAACATTTTTTTAATATATGGTGCAAATCTTATCCATGCACATAAATTCTTAATCTTTCCATATGGAGGAACCTTTCTTGAATCAATTTCATATATACTTTCTCCAACCTCATAATATTTTGTGCATCCTTAATCGATGACTTCCATTATTAAAAGAGACATGATATTATTTGTGGCACAGTTGTCCATGATGCAATTATGCAATATCAATTCCGATGTTTCCAAAGATACAAAGAAGGGAGGGATTTTACCTCATGTCTTCATAAGTGGAGCAATACACTATTGTTGATTATTCATGATTATTGCTTCTACCCTTGTGTCATGTTTGTCTTCATTTCCCAATACCTTGACTAGATTTTCTTTCTTTTGAGATATTTTTACTATTTCCAAGAATGGAAGAGTAATATGCAACTTGGTTAAATCATCAAAAAATTTGTAATCCATTCTTGTAGAGCTTACTTTTTCATGATTCCCTTGGACAACTTGGGTTGTATTTCTAGGATTTGATTGAGGAGAAAGTTTTATGAAGTGGAATAACCCATTGGTCCATTTTCAAATCCTTTAGTTCTATCCATTTGTGGGGTGAATGGATTTTTCCCTTTCATATTGTTTAATTGAGCCCTAGTTTGAACCACATTATCTTTTATCCTTATTGAAATATTCTTCTTCTTCTATCCAATATCCTTATGAAAATGATAGCATATAATCACCCATCTCCATAGATTCTAAGGTTCTGGAAGATACTTCATTACTGAATTTTGGGGGGTCCAAGAACTGGTCATCTTCTTTATGGCATTCATCTATGTTTTTCTCCATTATGACAACATCGAGATTTTGAAATCGAGGGGCTCTCAGTCTAGGAATAGGATCATCAATATTTTGGTTTCTTTCAGGCCATTCTTTGAAACCATATGTAGGTACTCCAAGATTCTGGTTTTGTTGTCGAGGTCTTTGTTCTTCATTTCTCCTTAACCGAATTATCTCATTTTTTCATTTTTCTAACAATAATGTTCAGTTGGGCGATTTATGCATCATGTCTTGCACGTGGAGCATGATTTGGTGGAGGAACATTTTCACATTTGGGGTTTCCCCTGAAAAATACCTCTCCCTACACCTCTGTCTTCTACATTTCGCATTGGAATACATGTGTTTTGATTTGAAATAGTAAGATATGCCATTTTCCTTTGAAAATTTCCCAAAACAATATCTGTGTCAACATTACTTCCTAACATATATTTTTCCATTTCTTACGCCTTTTGCATGGCATTTTCCAATGTAGAAATTCTTACAAACTTGATTGCATATTTGACATTTGTAGGCATAACATTTTTATAACATCCAAAAATAATAAGAGAATTAGGATGTTGGTCTTTAGGGATTTGTTGTAATGTCCTAAAAAATCAGAGATTAAAATCTCTAATTTTTTCATTCTTTTCTAAATGGATTTGAGTAAACTGAGTAAGTGGAGTATGATATGCCACAGGATGAGAATATTTGTTTATGAATGCATATTCAATATCATCAAAATATGTGATTGATATTTCTGGTAGAGACAAATACCAACCATAAGCCGATCCAATCAAATTTTGCAGAAAAACTACGACCATAACATCAACATGTGTTACTAAACGAATATCGCAAATTGTCAGAAACTGATCGAGGTGCTTATCGAGATTCATAATACCATTGCCACTAAATACTATTAATACACCAGGAGGAATATTTGGTAGCTGATGTTGTTCATCTTCAAGAGCTAGAGGACTTATCCTTTGTCTTCATATCGAGTTCCTTTTCCTTTCATCATTTCTTCTTCCTTTATCTCATCTTTCATCATTTCTTGCTTCTTCATTTCATTCTTTGCAGTCTCCCATATCTTCTTGATGAGAAATAGATAATAGAAATAAGGAAACCAAATCTTGAATTGTAGAACTACTATATTGCTTTGTTTGTTCAATAACTTTTATTCTACTTCTTGTTACAAGGCATTCAATTTTTTTGAAGTGGTGAGATTAAGAATATTTTATTGGAGTTACCTTTCAATATTTCAATGAATTGGAGGTTCATGTTGAGCTGGTTCTTTCTAAGAACATTCAAGTTCTTAGTTTTTTGTTGTCTTCAAGACCAAATCATATAGTTGATTCAAAATTCTTCTTTTGTCATCCAATCTAATGAGAAGATGAGGTTGGATTGGATCTCGATGGGTCATTCATGGGAGATAAAAACTTCGACCTCCTCAGTATGGTCGCCAAAATGTTGACCTCTTTTCCTGTTAAGGACAAGAGTCAAACTCATAGGGTGTTCTTATAAAGAAGTTATTAAGACCCCCTTTTAATTTTTATATAGGTTGTACTCCTCTTTCTCACTCAAATTTTAAATACATTTATTCAAACAATAAATCTAAGCATTCATAACGTTTGTACCTGTGAGTGGACCAAGTGGTAAGATCATTGAAAAGGATAACATATAATTTATAGAAGAAAAATAACAACCTTAATTCAAATATACAAGATAACTACATCCATTCCATCGAATCCATTCATTTGAGCGAAGAGGAAAAATATTCGAAGCAAGACTCATAAGACAGAACATAGATTGGTGGTCCAAAAAAAAAAAGGGCTTTAAATGATTTCATTAATTTATTATCATAAGATGCATAGGAGAAACATACTCGAGATTTGATGCTTATATAAAAGTCATAAATCACTTAGAGTTATGAACTATTGGAATATCTCTATGCAAGAATCTTTAGGTTATTCAAGTTTGAATAAAATGTTTTCCTAAAGAAAAACACAATACTCCTGATACCTAAAAGATAAAAGGAATGCGTTCATCCAAATGGACTGGGATGGGGCTGACATAGACCAAATACAGTAGCAAACAAAACTGAAAGTGGAATGCTAGATGAATGTCTCTTTTTTCTTTCCTGATCCTTCATATATATATATACTCTCTCTCTCTCTCTCTCAAACACACACAACCTAAGTGGGCCTAATGGTTAAGAACATGTGTTTCCTCCTAGTAGGTCACAAGTTCAAATCCAGAGTGGGGTAGGGTACGTATACCTTCGTATACTTTAGTATTCAAATCACTGCATGGAGGGGGTCCCTTGTCCCACAAACAAGCATGTATCATACACTGATTTGGTGTATGGCTTGGTTGTGAACTTTTATATATATATATATACCAATCCAAGAAGCAGTTGAACCGAAAGGAATCAAGTTCCTTTTGGTTCAACTGCTTCTTGGATTGGTTATCTTTTTCAACGAACTCTTGAGCTACTCTTCAATATACTCTTTTAGCGGTGGGATTGTTATGTTCTGCTTTACCTGGAACGATAATATCTCATCTTGCATTTCTTGGAACTCGGAGTGTAATTCTAGAATCGATGACATATATTCTTCATTATCATTCACAAAATTAGCTAACCATTGTTTAATCTCATCCTCCAGAAAGTTAGTCAGATTATCAAACTCACTATCCCACAAAGTTTTGAGTATGTTTAACTCCATTTCCAATTGATCTTTAGTTTATAACTTATATTCTCTAACCAATTGTGGGCCATAAGTTTCTTACTTATCTCAAGTGATTTCAAAAATGAATCACTTCTCTTTTCATCAACCTTTTTGCAATTTGTAATTAATTCACAAAAGATTTCTTTTCTTTCCAACCATACAACCTTTACTTGCTTTATTCTATTATCTAAGGGAAAGTCTTGTTGTTTCCTAGTGAGGTAACTCATACTCGTCACTCGTTACACAAATGTACTTAGAGCATTTTTATAAAAAAAACTCAACATTTTCTAAATCTTGTTGTAGATATTCCATAAAAGAATCAATTCTTTGTCCCAAATTCCTCAAGCTAGTGCTGACTTCCCATGCCTATGAAATGATATTGAACCATTTATTTATGTTTTYTGTGGCATACATCCTTATGCCACTCAACAACTTGGAAACTTTCCTAACCTTGGGCATTGTGCCTAGTGCATCTTATGGAATTGGATCTAGAGCAACGATGGATAGTGGTTCAACAAATAATGACCTATGACTAAGGGCCTCCTCCATTTCACTTATTCTCCCTTTCAATCTAATATTTTCAAGCTCTTTCTTGGAAATATAGTGATCTAGATCATATCTAGTAGTTAAGTGTAGCTTAAAAATTCCAGAGGGTTCGTTACCAAAGACATCTACCCATGAATTCCTTATTTCGATAACCTTTTTATTTTTAACATGAACTCTTTCAATTTGCAATTTCGTTTCCTCTTTATTCTACTTTGCATTGTGTAAGGTCAATGAATTTTCTTCAAACAAAATTGGTTCCTCTCGAGACGATTCATCTGCTATATTTTTTCTCTCTGCAATCTAAAATGCAACCCACTCAGGTACATTGTTATCATCAATCTCCATTTCAATAACATCATTCACTAGGTCCTCTGAACTCTGAGTACTCTTATTGCTAGTACTCCCTTTTCTTTTTGTATGTGTAACAATGTGTGGTTTATCAATACTTAATTGAGGGGGGTCATCTTTATCATTTCTTCCTACACAACTTTCATTACTATCTCCTTTACCCATATCAAGATCTTGGCTGCATTGAGTAGAGGAGGAACTCTTGTGTGGGAGATAAGTAGAGACAATGTGAACAATAGTCTCTATTCTACCTATTTTCTTTGATTTTCTCTACTGATGGTCCTTGTTAGATTCTATATTTTCGACTTGGGTGTTTATACTGACTTGTGTAACCAAGTCATCATCACATATATGTTCATCCTTTCTAAAAACTACTTTGCTTCTATTTGGATCATTGTCATCAACTTCCTCCATATTCTYTGCTATTCTTGTGAAAATATTATTGTAACCAACTGAAGATAAGTGAGAAGAAATTACTCATTCATGGTCGAAACCCTTGCAAGATTCAACTTCTTTCAAATTGAATAAATTTAGTAATTCAGAAATTTGGGTCAAATGGGTTAATCCCTTGACTGAAATGTCAACAACATGGAAAGGTAATGAAATGAACTGTTGTTTCCTCTTTTTATAAAAGACAAAATACCATGACCTATATTGTCTACATACTTCAACGAAAAAATACCCGTTCCTAACAAAATTGGGAAGAAGGAATGGTATTCCTTCAAACCCATATAGTTTGATGTATGTAGATTTCTCTTTATAGACATAAGTTCCCTTTTCTTTAAGAACATCTAAAGTTTCTTGTGAAACTCTCACCGATAGTGTTCCAGTAAGGATGTATTCAAACTCTTTAAAAAATTTGTCCTAAACTTGACAGAAATGGAAGGGTGCCTTGTGTTTACACAATACATGATACAATAATTGTGCAAGATCAGTTTCAACATCAACATTACCCCTTGAGGGTAATTCTTCAAATACATTACAATATGCAACGACCAATACCAAATAGGAGGTCATGGAAAACCTCTATGTCTTCATATAGTTGGAGAGTTGATAAGATATATCATTTCAGATAATCTCGGCCCAGACAAATATTACTTTCTTTCTAAAGGAGAAATATAATTCATATAAGACATACCTTGGAATATGGGATGTGGATTCTCGTCCCATTAGTCATAAGAAAATCCAAGATAAATCATGATATGGATCATATAGTAGGTTAACATCCACTTGAGTAGTATAAACTGAAATTGTAGCATATGGCGCCAAGAAATCCTTTAACAAATTCACACCACCACCCTGTGAGTCTAGAAAGGAATCAACTTATGAAACCTGGAGGACTTTGTTCGGGGTAGGCAGTCGAAGAATCCTTCCAAATATATTTGGAGTCAGGAGATCATGGTTCTTTCCTTCCATAAGAACTAGAATCAACATGCACTTTGAGTTGAATTTACTTGCACATAAAGAAACTATTTCTCTAAAGTCAAAAGCTTCAGGCATGCAAACAACCTTTACTAGACTAGCTGTCCAAATTTTACTAGCAAGATTTTGCTCAGGAGAGAGGCTTGAATACCACTGATATGTAGTCGACCAATGGAAATCCTTATTTTGAAGAGTGAGATAGTCGGGAATGTCTCCACATAATGGTTCATTTATTCTTCTAGCTGTCATATTTCCCATTTCTTTCAATACAATTTGATATACATGAAGGTTATCAATATGGGTTATGGAGCCTAAACTGTTTCAAGGCCTAATTCATAAATAATTCTTAATGAGATATCCTTTCAGTATGTATAATTTCTTTTAAGAAAACATACAAATCATAAATATGAATGTTCCTTGATAAGAAAGTGCTCCATGGGAAATCGAGATAATTAATCCTCCTTTAGTGTTGACAACCATCTTTTTCCTTGAGAGTCATAACCTTATTAATGAACCATGATTTCCTCAAAAGTGATGAACTGCTATCCAATGTGAAAATACACTAAGTATGGGACTCATGGTGTATGAAAGGGGACGGAGAGATAAGTCTTTTGGAGGAATGGGTTAATGTAAAGTTCTCTGCATGAGATGTGACTCAAAATTAGCTAAGTACATGATACTACAATAGATAGAGAGAGAGGTACAAGTAATGTGGAGAAATAGGATAAGGTGGAGGTGGCGAAAGTTGAAAAATGACTAAGTATGTAGTATTGCAGAAGAGAGTGTAGGATGTTTATAAAAATGACTAAGTGTTGGAGAAAAATGGGGATTGCGTAAGTGCAAAGTGAAAAATGGGGATTGTGGAAGTGCGTGGTGAAAAATGGGGATTTTGGAAGTGAAGAGGAAAATGTATATATTGACTTCTCCGCATGAGGAAAAATTGAAAATAATCTAGGTGTCAACTCATGTGGAAGGCTAAGTATGCAAGGAACAAAGAAAAGACTCGATGGAAAGAATATCTGCATGGGAGGGAATCTCTACATGGGAGTGAATCTCCCCATGGTGGAAATCATAAAAATGACTAAGTGTTGAAAACATATGATTTCTCCCAAGAATTAATAAGGAAATATGAGACTTATATGGGGTGCAAAGGATTATGGATTGTGATGAAAAGAGGGTTCTTCTGCCTAGAGATACTTAGCATAAAATGGAAAGTTATGGCATGAAAGTGGATCGAAACTAGGTGAAGTAATGATGACACATATTATATTCCCTAATAACCATCTACATGGGGTTGCATTGATTGGCTTACTTGCATCATATTTTCTCAACTTCAAATCCATTTCCATAGGTGTGTCGTTATACTTACAATGTTGTGTTTCAAACTTCTTCATCAAATATCCAATATTATTTGTATGTGAGAGAAAGATTCACTTGATATTCTATCATATATATCCATAGGTATTATTTTAAGGTTCTTAGGTCTACCAAGCAACAAGTCTGCTTCAAATTTATTTTCAACTCTACTACAACTTTTTTAGAACTATCACTCATAATTAGATCATGAACATAAAATATCACAAGAATAATTTAAACTTTAGTTATTTTCTTCACATACATATTCAAATAAAAATGAATTCTGTTGAACCTAAATTCTTAGATGTACTTGTTAATGCAAGGATTATATGCCCTCGACTATTGCTTTTGTCCAGACATTCATTCCTCAATCTATAAACAAGGTGTTATTTCCCTTCTTCCAAAAACCTAAAGGTTGCTCTATGCATACGTCATCTTCAACAAAACTGTTCATGAATCCACTACTATTTTCATTTGATAATTATCCCTCAATATTATTTTACTAACATTGGCATTGTTCTGGTAGTGGTCATATTAGGTATACAAAAGAAAATGTTTCTTCATAGTCGATGCCTTCTTTTCAAACATATCATTTTTCCATTATTATGGCATCATGTTTATCATTTATTCCATCATCTTTATACTTGACCTTATACACTCACTTGTAACCTATTAATGATTACTCACCTTTGGGTAGCTTTGTCGACTCCCAAGTTTGATTTCTCCGAACAAAATCCATTTTATTTTTTATTACTTGATACCATTATTTCTTTCTTTTTCTTCTTCAAATTTTATTGATTTATTTAATTCATCATAGTTTCCAATAATGAAAGTTAACTACAAGTTACTTCTTAAGAAATGTGCACCTATTGAGTTCAACTTCTTTTACTACTTGATTATGCCTCTATGTATTTTCTCTAATTCATAATATATCCCTCACCGAGGTTCAAGTCCGACCAAGTGAAATACTCGTGCTTGTGCCTGCACACAAAAAAACAATTGGGCCATGTGCAAGTCCTATGTGACTTTTGCAAAATAGATACCCCCACCTCACAATTTCTTAGCCAAAGGCAACCAAATTAAATGGTGCTAATGATTCCCCCATAACACTAATCTAGGTGTGTTAGCCTCATCATGAAAAAAGGAATTTCATTAAAAAAAGTATTTATTCTTCAATTGTCTTTTGCAAACAGATCAATTTCCATGTTAACTTACTATTCTCTTATTTCTCTTTTAGTGTCATTCCTTCCAAAATATCCATATTATTAAAAGAACCCAATTCAAGATAGACTTGCATGTTGCTTACTTGTTTTCTATGTACATGTTCTATTGTGAACACTTACTCAAATTTCACATCTATGGTTGCGACAAGTTTCTTTTTAAATATATCCCAAAGTATGAAGTATTTAATATCTTCACCATAACCATGTAGGAGACATTTTTGCAACTTATCAAACAACTTATATTACCTCTCTTTAGGTATGTGGACATACACAATATTGTTAAATACACATAGATATTTAATTGTAATATTTTTCCCACTCCAAGCTACTTCAAGCGCTTTGTTGCACATATATTTTTCTTATCTTCTATTGTTACATATATTACACACTACATTATTTTTGCCCAAATTCATCAACAACTTTCTTATGTAACACATTTCTTGCCATAGTTATATCACATTGTTCTTTCACTTTACCACACCATTCTTTCTTATGTATCAGTTGATGTAAATTGCCTCCTTATGTCTTTGTATCTACTTCAAACTCTAGAAATGCATTGAATACTTTTTCGCTTCTCCTTTGGAAAGTATATTAGTGTAATTTTTTCTATGGCCTTCTAAAAAATCATAGTATACCTAGGCATCACTTAATCATGTAATTTTCATGGGTATGCACTAGTCTATATACACCATTGCCAAAATTGAATTAGTTTTGTTGGAGTTACTCCACACACACCTAGGATTTCATTTTTCCTAAGGTTTTTCCTTGTTTATTAGTCATTATCCAGTCTCCTATATTTTAGGGGAGAATATTCCACCGGAAGAATATTCTCTTTCAGTTGACACTTCAATTTGACTAGTTGAGTTGAGTTTAGATGTTGCATTGGTTTTGTCACCATGCAACATTGGGATCATCACCATGATAATAATCACTTGCCCCAGGATCAACACCAGACTGGCGCATTACCCTTGATTCCCTGATCTACTCCTCACTACTCTCCATTAAGTCAGTGAACTAAAGACTAGTTGACTAGTTAACTCAGCTAGGTGGCAGTTCACTCCCGTAACTGCTTGAGAGACTAGACTAGGTGGAAATTCACTCCCGTAACTGTTGGTGTATGTAAATATCACTCTAGACCACCACTATGGATCATTGGTTCTCCTCCTGTGTGCACTCATTGATTTATTCCGAGTATATAATGTGTAAATTATTCATTATTCATAACGGTTAATGAGAATTCTTCCATTCTTTCTCTCCTTCTTCTTCTTTCTCAATTTCTCTCTGCAAATGTGTGTAGTAATTTCTAGCTAGATATATTCTTTGTAGGTTTAACACATTTACATGGTATCAGAGCTAACAGATTTCTAATCAAAATCTACACCAAAATTTTTTGCAGGTACAAAAGATTGAAGATAACGGAAAGATGGATTTCCAAAAAGAATTCATTCTTACACCTTACAACTACTTTGCATGGAAGGAGAAAATAGCCATACATCTTTGAACCAGAGGGTTGTATAGGTTAACCTTGAATACAGATACAAAACCGACATCAGCCATAAAAAAATCCAAGAACTTAAATCGCATGGATGAGGCACTCAGAACAATTTGCAGTCTTATTTATCTCGATCTCCTTTTTCACATATCTTCCTGTAAGACTCCCAATGAAGCATGGGCCACCTTGGAAGGGATCTTTGGAAAATAATATGAGATGAGGGGACACATGCTGGAGGTGGATCAACTCACATTGGATCCAAAAATATTCGACAATATCCAAGATTTCTTTACAAAATTCAAGGATTTATTGTCGCAACTCAAAGCTTGCAGGGTTGATAAATCAAAGGAGGAGAAACAAATGGTTCTCACCATTCTCTCCAAGATTGGTCTTGAATTATCTATATTCGTATCCACATTCCATTCTGTCAGATTCTCCTTTGGAGCCACCTGGAAGATTCCTTCTCTTGAGAACTTTATCGAATCCCCGACACAAGAGAAAACTAAGCTCATCAACATGGGCACAATCAAAGGCCCAAGGGATCATGCACTCACTGTGCAAGATGGCAGCCACAAATATAAAAAATCTAAAGATAAATATAAACGGAAATCTCATGCACATCCGAAGAAGGAAGGGTACACAAAACCCTTCACTGATGCCTCCGGATCCAAAGGGGAAAGGGAAGAAAAGGGGAGAAATGCACGTACTCTCACAAAGGATTCCATCCAGAATCCTCATGCATGCAAAAG
>SNQJ01S0091415.1:0-22821 GCA_010110895.2 Picea sitchensis | reverse complement strand
TATCCCAAAGTAGTTCCAACCATACAAGAACAACATATAACATCAAAACTATGCTACCAAAAATGAAACGTTTGAAATAGATATAGTGTGAGTAACATAAATTTTTAAATTTTTCATATAATCTCTCCCAACAAAGAGTTGTTGTTTTGTCATGTGAGCATCACATTACTCTTCATATTATTATTTCATTAAAGTCCATGCTTCACATTTTGTGTTTTTTTCCAGGAACTTATCATTGTAATTTTTATTTTCCATGATGATCGACTATATATGTCACATGTCGTTGTATTGATATTTCTCCAAACAAATTTTTATTTAGAGTGCTCCCAATAAAGAGTCATTGTTTTTCCATGTGACGATTACATTATTATTTCATTAATGTCCATGTTTCACATTTTGTATTTTTCCCATGAGCTTATCATTGCAAGTTTTATTTCCCATAATGATGGGGTATATATATCACCTACCACTATATGGATCTTTCTCCAAAGAAAGTTTTATTTGTACAACAATGATGAATGCACTATAAAAAAATAAACACATATTGGTTATATGATTTTTTCATGATGTATAATGGGAGAGGATAAATGCCATCGTGCACACTCCTACATCAGTCTAACTTGTGCACCAGATATAATCAAGGGTATGATCAGAGCTCTTTCATGACATGTAAAAACTACGACATGACATTGTATATGAAAATATTCCAAAGCAATTCCACCTATGCATTCACAATGTATGACAACATGACTATGCGACCATAAACAATAAATGTGAAGCAACTGCCATACAAGGAACACAAATTTTCAACTATCACAGGAGTTAACATTTTTAAAATTTTTAAAGGTTTTTATTTGTGTGTGTGTGTGTGCATGCGTGAAGCTATTTTTTTTGGGTAGGCATGAATGATACAGGAGCATCTACAACACGTCAAGCGAGCCAGCACATCGAGCGGAAGACAGCTGGACAAGCCAACATAAACTTCTTTTTGAAAAGCACCTTGATATTGTTGTGCAAAACATTAATGTATTGATTTGATGAGGTGCACTTGTATAGTGTAAATGGACCTTGAGAGGATAGCTCACGTCCTTAGGTAGATGAGGCATTTAATAGAATTAATGTAAGTAGATAGAACATTTATTTCTAGATTTGATAGCTTTAGATCTCGAGAGGGAAACGAGATATAGACACCCTCCTTTGTACATTGTAACAGGATCAAGCATTCAGAAGGGAGAGCAAGCAGAAAAGTGTATGAAGAACCTCCATGTACAAACATTGAATTAATAGAAGAAAGCTTCGATTCAATTCCATGGTCGTGTTGTTCTCTGTGTATTGTTGATATTATGCTTATGAAGGTTTGCTTCTTGTCATACATTTGCTTTTATATGCTGTGTATGTGATTTCATGGTTGAAGTGAAGTCTGTGAGAACAAGGAGTTAGTTTCAATTGTTTCTCTATCCTGAACCAGAGAATTCCTGCAAGGAGTGCAGTTGAATTTGTCCGCAAGGAGTGCGTGACTGCAGGGTTCAAGGAGAGAAAGCTTTTGTTCTAAGTTCTCAGAAGTACAATTTGACATCAGAGCCGTGCAAGGCGTGCGCAGGCTGGGAAAGACTCAGAGTTGTGATTCTGAACAAGGGGACTGAAATATTTCTGCTGCAGGAGTGCGCAGGGTCAGAAGTTTTCAACACTTAGCGTGGTTAAAGAATTGCCGCAAGGAGCGCATGCAAGAACTTCTTCCTGAGGGAATTGAAGTTGTCAAGCTCAGGAGGGATAGGCCTTCGAAGTTATTGAAGGGCAGCGGAGAGAAGATACACGAGAAGGTTAACGGGGAAGTCACAGGCTGGCGAGCCGGTTCATAAAGGAAAATAATTCTTGGTTGAGGATTGCGCAAGAAGGAACGTGGACGTAAAGCCTACAGTGCAGGCATAAAGAAGTTCCAAGCTCAGTTGAATAGGAGTCGTCGATCAAGATTACAAGGGACATTAGTTCTATTCGTGGGTCGGCGCATCGGGAGTTTGCGAGGTAAGATTCCTACTTTGGATAAAGGAAAACGTGAGATTGCGAGAAGCGAAGTCTCGACGATCCCGTGTATAGTGTGGGCCATAGTCGGACAACGTGGTAGGTGATCTCGTGA
The DNA here is from genome assembly GCA_010110895.2 of Picea sitchensis. Taxonomy (NCBI): domain Eukaryota; kingdom Viridiplantae; phylum Streptophyta; class Pinopsida; order Pinales; family Pinaceae; genus Picea; species Picea sitchensis. Next base: position 20,687 of record SNQJ01S0091415.1, on the reverse strand, counting down.
CATCGAGTCTCAGGAGTTGAAGGGTCGTGAGATTTTTATCACGAGTGGCGAGGACGCGAGGCGACGAGATCACGAGTTGTTGGCATCTCAGCGCTTTGGATCTCGGAGGTTGGGACCCCGAAGGCATAGTGTCATAGGACACGAAACCGCGAAAAGGCAAAATTCCCGAGAGAGTGAGAAAAGATCGGGACATCGGATTCTCGGGGATCCGAAATTGTGTATTCAATTGTTGAACTCGTGAAGTCGCGAGGGCCGAAGAGAACCTGTGGGGAGCAGATCTTTCGAGAGGAATATAGAAGAACCGTTGAATTCTTCGGGCCGTGAGAGAAAGAAGGTCCTGGTGAGGAGAGCAGTCATGCTCTGAGGAATGCGGACGTTGTCGTCAGAGTGGTATCAGAGCGGGAAGACTCTTTGTTTTCTATGACAGAGAGAGAAATAAGATTTCATCATGCTGCCCAGAAGGGAGAGATAATCACCAGACCCAGAGGACAGGGAGGTGAGAAGAAGAGGCAGGCCGACAGGAAATCCAGAAATGGAGCGAAAGATGAGAGATCTCTGAGCAAGGCTCGAGGATATGGAGACAGCACAAAGACGCGGGGCTGGTGCAGGGGATCTTAGTGATTCCGAAGTGGAAGATGAAGCTGGACATGCAGAAGAAGTCACAACAGAGGATGCATCAACCGAGAGGTTGATCAAAGCCATCGCAAGGATGGGTGCGAAGGTGAAAATGGATATTCCAGTATATGAGGGAAAACTGGATGCAGAAGAGTTGCTGGACTGGATCCGAGCTCTTAACACCTACTTCGATTACGAAGATATCGAAGAGGACAAGAAGGTCAAGCACACAGTTACACACTTGAAAGGACATGCAACATTATGGTGGGACGAGCTACAAGATGACATACGCTGCAAAGGCAAGCAAAAGATCAAAAGCTGGGATCGAATGATCATGAAGAGGAAGGCGAAGTTCATCCCCAGAGATTATCAAATCACACTGTTCAGGTGAATGCAGAACCTGAGACAGAAGTTGATGATAGTGAAGGAGTACACCGAAGAGTTCTACAAGCTCAATATCCGAGCAGGTCATCGAGAGAGCGATGAAGAGAAAGTTGCCAGATACCTGAATGGATTGAGGTACAACATTCAGGATGAATTGAGCATGGTAACCATCCAAACAGTTGAGGATGTGTACCAGATGGATCTGAAATCCGAAGAGAAGCTGAGCTGAAAGCAGGGACACCGAGGGCTAGGCAGGAGTCAGCCCAGAGGCAAGGCAGTTGCCCAGGAGAAATTCCAAAAGCCCAAGGAGGAATGGAAGAAACCTCAGGGTAGGGTTGAAAGAGGCAGAACCTCACAACAAAGGCAACCATATGTTGAACCGAGAGGACAGCAGAATGATCAGCGAGGGGATTATGCTGATGCAAACACACTTCCTCGTACTAGAGGTCGAGGTAGAGGAAGAGGAGGAGTTATCACATGTTTTACATGTGGGAAAAATGGGCACAAGTCATTTGAGTGTCCGGAGAAAAGGAAGGACATTGGGGAAACTCACATCACTGAGGTGCGGAGGTGTGATGCTGAGTCAGAAGATGCAAATAACGGAAGGTCGCTTGGGATGCATAAGGTTATTTTGACACCTGAGAAAGAGGTGGAGAGCTCAGTACAGAGGAGCAGACTGTTCAGAACGGCTTGCACAGCCAAGGACAGAAAATGCAAGGTCATTGTGGACAACGGAAACACCGATAATCTTGTTTCAACTGAGATGGTGGAGAAGTTAGAGCTGGAGACGACTAAACACCCGAGTCCATATAAAGTCTCGTGGCTACAAAAAGGACACCGGGTAAGTGTCACTAAACAGTGTTTAGTTGAGTTTAAAATTGGGAATTATCATGATAATATTTTATGTGATGTTATTCCCATGGATGTATGTCATATATTGCTGGGTAGACCATGGCAATATGACAGAAATGTGGTTCATGATGGGAGAATGAACACATACACTTTGGAGAAGAATGGGAGAATCCATAAGTTTCTTCCGATAAAGGATAAAGAAGTGAAGCCGGAAGTAAGCAACACAATACTTCTCATGAGTGGGAAGGAGCTTCTCACAGAGATGGAGAAGAAGGAAGATCCACAATTCTTTGTGGTCAGGAAACCGAGAATTGTCCTGACGAGCAAAAGAGTGGACGACTTACTAGTTGAGGTTCAGAAACTGCTGGGAGAGTTCACTGATATCATCGTGGACGAACTACCTCGTTCATTGCCATCGATGAGGAGTGTGAGTCACCATATCGACCTCATACCAGGAGAAAGTTTACCGAATAAAGCTGCGTACAGATTGATGCCACAGGAGAATGAGGAGGTTAAGAACCAGGTCCAGGAGTTATTGGATAAAGGAATGGTCAGAGAAATCCTGAGTCTGTGTGCTGTTCCGATAGTACTAAGTCCCAAGAAAGATGGAGGATGGAGAATGTGTACAGACTCCAGAGCAATTAACAAGATAACCATCAGGTACAGATTTCCACTGCCGAGAATGGATGATCTGATGGATTGCCTGAGTGGGGCAAATTATTTTTCAAAAATAGACTTGAAAAGCGGATATCATCAGATTCGCATGAGGGAAGGTGATGAATGGAAGACAACATTCAAGACAAATGAAGGTTTGTACGAATGGCTGGTCATGCCATTTGGCTTGACGAATGCACCGAGCACATTCATGAGACTGATGAATGAAGTCCCGAGGGAGTTCATCGGGAAGTTTGTAGTTGTATATTTGGATGATATATTGATCTTCAGTAAGACAAATGCTTAACATCTAAAACATTTGGCCATTGTGATGAGAAGACTGTAGTAGGAGAAGCTGTTGGTCAACATGAAGAAATGTTCCTTCATGAAGACAGAGCTCATTTATTTGGGTTTTGTTGTTTCAGGAAATGAGTTAAAGATGGATCCAGAAAAGGTGGAAGTGATTAAGAATTGGCCATCACCGATAAATGTTTTCAAGGTGAGGATTTTCCATGGTTTGGCTAGTTTCTACATAAAATTTATCAGGAATTTCAGTGGAATTACCGCAACAATGATGGACATAGTGAAGAAGCGGCATAAGATTTTTCACCTGACAGCAGAGGCTGAGAGGAGCTTCAATCTGTTGAAGCGAAAGATCACAGAGCAACCAGTGTTAGTGTTTCTAGACTTTCAGAAGACATTCCAAGTGAAATGTGATGCAAGCGGGTATGCCATAGGAGCGGTCTCAAGTCAGGATGACAGGCCAATCACATATTTCAGCGAGAAGCTGGATGAAGCAAAGCTGAAATACTCCATGTATGATAAAGAATTTTACACTATCATACAGGCGCTAAAGAAGTGGAGGCATTACCTGATCCCAAAAGAATTTGTATTGTACAACGATAATCATGCATTGCAGTTTGTGAGTCAATAGGATAAGTTGAACCAGAAACATGCAAAATGGGTAGAGTATATGCAGAATTTCACGTTTGTGATTAAACACATTTCAGGAACTTCTAACAAAGTGGCTGATGCTTTGAGCAGGAAATGTTTATCGCTGCAGGAGTTCCGAGTCAGAACATTGGGTTTTGAAAATCTGAAGGATATGTATGCAGGTGATGCAGATTTCAGAGAGGCATATGAGGCAGCTAAGAATCCAGTTCTCAAGGATCGGAGCCCATGGATAGATTTCATGATCCAGGAAGGATTGCTGTTTAGAGGCAATCAACTGTGCATTCCGAATTTCTCCATGAGGGAGAATTTGGTGAAGGAAAAACACAGCGGGGGCTTAGCAGGTCACTTTGGTCACAACAAAACATTCGCAAAGTTGAGCGAATCGTATTTTTGGCCGGGCATGCGAGCAGATGTCAGGAGGTTTGTTGACAGGTGTAGAATTTGTCAACATTAGAAGGGCCGGAAGTAGAATACAGGTTTTTATCAGCCATTACCCATACTTGAGAGGCCATGGGAGGCGATCAGTATGGATTTTGTTTTAGGTTTGCCAAGAACACAGAGAGGAGTTGATTCTATCTTTGTGGTGGTAGACAGGTTTTCGAAGATGGCACATTTTATTCCATGTCAAAAGACCAGCGATGCGACCCACATCGCAAACTTGTTTTTCAAAGATATTGTTAGACTTCATGGATTGCCGAGAAGCATAGTCTCGGACAGGGATACCAAATTCATAGGTCATTTTTGGAGGACGCTATGGAAAAATCTAGGGACTAATTTGGCTTTTAGTTCAGCTTACCATATGTAGATAGACGGACAGACCGAGGTGGTCAATAGAAGTCTTGGGGACTTGCTGAGAAGCCTGGTGATAGAACACCATAGCAGCTGGGATAACATATTGCCACAGGCAGAGTTCGCGTACAACGATTCCATGAATCAGAGTACAGGTAAAAGTCCATTTCAGATTATATATGGAACACAACCGAGGGGAGTTTTTGAACTCAGGGAGTTAGAACAGGCTGCAACTAGCAGTGCTAGTGCAGAGGAATTCGCTGAGGTGATGCAAGAACTTCACAGTCAAGTGAAGCAGCGACTGCAGAAGTCAAATCAAGAGTATAAGCGCAGAGCAGATCAACATCGGAGACAACTTCATTTTGAAGTTGGAGATCTTGTTCTGGCACATTTGAGGAAGGAAAGGTTCCCCAGGGGAACATATAACAAATTGAAAATGAAGAAAATCGGACCGTGCAGAGTCCTGAAAAAGTTCGGAGAAAACACATATGAAATTGAGTTGCCGGATGGCATCGGGATATCTCCGATATTCAATGTAGTAGACTTATATCCATACGGGCTGGAGAAGCAAATGATGGAACCGAAGAACCATCAATCAAATGGCAGAAGCAATTACCAGTAGCAGAGAAACCACAGATGGAGTACATACTGGACAAGCGAGTAGGTAAGAAAACCAGACGAAAGCAGTATTTTGAGTATCTGGTGAAGTGGAAGAACCACCCAGTAGAGGATGCCAGCTGGGAGACAAAATAAGTTATCCAAAAACATGGACAGACTGTGCAGGAGCTCATGGACATGAGCCCATGAAAATTTTCAAGCGAGGGAGTATGATGCAGGAGCATCTACAACACGTCAAGCGAGCCAACACATCGAGCGGAAGACAGCTGGACAAGCCAACATAAAATTATTTTTGAAAAGCGCCTTGATATTGTTGTGCAAAACATTAATGTATTGAATTGATGAGGTGCACTTGTATAGTGTAAATGGACCTTGAGCGGATAGCTCACGTCCTTAGGTAGATGAGGCATTTAATAGAATTAATGTAAGTAGATAGAACATTTATTTCTAGATTTGATAGCTTTAGATCTCAAGAGGGAAACGGGATATAGACACCCTCCTTTGTACATTGTAACGGGATCAAGCATTCAGAAGGGAGAGCAAGCAGAAAAGTGTATGAAGAACCTCCATGTACAGACATTGAATTAATAGAAGAAAGCTTCGATTCAATTCCATGGTCGTGTTGTTCTCTGTGTATTGTTGATATTATGCTTATGAAGGTTTGCTTCTTGTCATGCATTTGATTTTATATGATGTGTATGTGATTTCATGGTTGAAGTGAAGTCTGTGAGAACAAGGAGTTAGTTTCAATTGTTTCTCTATCCTGAACCAGAGAATTCCTGCAAGGAGTGCAGTTGAATTTGTCTGCAAGGAATGCGTGACTGCAGGGTTCAAGGAGAGAAAGCTTTTGTTCTAAGTTCTCAGAAGTACAGTTTGACATCTGAGGTGTGCAAGGCATGTGCAGGCTGGGAAAGACTTAGAGTTGCGATTCTGAACAAGGGGACTGAAAGATTTCTGTTGTAGGAGTGCGCAGGGTCAGAAGTTTTCAACACTTATCGCGGTTGAAGAATTGCCGCAAGGAGCGCATGCAAGAACTTCTTCCTGAGGGAATTGAAGTTGTCAAGATCAGGAGGGATAGGCCTTCGAAGTTATTGAAGGGCAGCAGAGAGAAGCTACATGAGCAGGTGAACGGGGAAGTCACAGGTTGGCGAGCCGGTTCATAAAGGAAAATAATTCTTGGTTGAGGATTGCGCAAGAAGGAACGCGGACGTAAAGCCTACAGTGCAGACAAAAAGAAGTTCCAAGCTCATTTGAATAGGAGCCGTCGATCGGGATTACGAGGGACATTAGTTCTATTCGTGGGTCGACGCATCAGGAGTTCGCGAGGTAAGATTCCTACTTTGGATAAAGGAAAACGCGAGATTGCGAGAAACGAAGTCTCGACGATCCCGTGTATAGTGTGGGCCATAGTCGGACGACGTGGTAGGTGATATCGGGACATCGGGTCTCAGGAGTTGAAGGGTTGTGAGATTTGTCTCGTGAGTGGCGAGGACATGAGGTGACGAGATCACGAGTTGTCGGCATCTCGACGTTTCGGATCTCGGAGGTTGGGACCCCGAAGGCATAGTGTCACGGGACGCGAAACCGCGAAAAGTAAAAATTCCGAAGAGAGCGAGAAAAGATCGGGACATCGGATTCTCGGGGATCCGAACGTGTGTATTCAATTGTTGAACTTGCGAAGTCGCGAGGGCCGAAGAGAACCTGTGGGGAGCAGATCTTCTGAGAGGAAGATAGAAGAACCGTTGAGTTCTTCGGGCCATGAGAGAAAGAAGGTCCTGGTGAGGAGAGCGGTCGTGCTCTGAGGAGTGCGGACGTTGTCGTCAATGAAGCATGATGTAGTCCATTTCATCGCTAAGTGTCTTGAGTGTCAGGAAGTGAAGGCTAATCCTCATCACCTAAAAGGTCTCCTACAATCACACAATGTTCATATATCCAAGGGGGTAGTCATTTATATGGATTTCGTTGTGGTATTTCCACTCACATCGTAGAGGCACAATGCCATTCTTTTTTATAGTTGATAAGTTGACCAAGAGTTCTCATTTTATTCTATTCAAAGACACTTATGATGTCACAGATGTGGCATTTGTTTTTATAAGTGAAATTATACATCTGCATGGGCTACCTAAGAATATCATTTCAGATAAGGACCATGTATCCTCCAAAATGGTGTATCCTTCGAAACCTAGAGTCATGGGAGGACAATGTTAGGTCACACTCCCCTAGATGTGTGATGATGACTGCCAATTTACTGCTGGGGAATCTTGGTCAAGGTAGTTGACACTTATTCTTACAGGTTCTATCTAGAGTTAGGTCAATATCGTTGATGGTAAAGGATAGTCCAACAGAGGAAGGATAGGGAGAGAAGACACAAGTGTTAGATTTTNTGTTATAAATAAAATTTTGATAATACATAAGATCCTTTAGTTATAATAAAATTATTATTTTAAATAAGGATTAATGAGGATAAATGAGGATTAAGGATAATTAATATGCAAGGTTAACAATAGTGTATGATTAAAGGAGGATTACAGTTAATTGCAGTGTTAGCATAGCTAGCAAGGAGAGATAATTGTTAGTACTAAGCTTAGAGGCATTTGACCCCGATCCTTAGCCTCTTACCTTATGGGAGTAATGCCTATTTATAGGCAAGTATAAATAAACTTATGCCTAACCCTACATTTGCAAGTATAAGTTTGAGTAAAACCCATAATGCTCTAACCCTTCTCTAATAAACATTTTGTTTATATGCAAATTCAATTATTCAAGATGGTTAGGACTCAGGGAAATCGAGGTCGGGGGGCATCGTCATAAGGGCCACTGATGTCAGCACTGCTGCCACTATTGCCTGAGATAGATCTCATATTGCACTCCTTGGAGGATATCAATGAGACGTTAAAGGGACACCAATCAACATATGTGGAAGTTGATCCCTCTCCATCAGGAGTGGGTACCCAGAAGGGTTGAGGGACTCAGAGAGAGGACCTCCACTAGGGGACATCACCATAGAAATACAAAAAATCAAACTCCTAGAGTTTTTCAGGGGTCGTGCAAGTGAATGCGTAGAGGCATGGTTGGAAGGAATGACTATATGTTTTCCTTGAGAGACTATGCTTCCACATCAAAGGCCAAGATAACGATATTTCATCTTAGAGATAGTGCCTTGAAATGGTGGGGTAATCTGGAGAGGCAGTTGCACCTTAGTCTAGACACCATCTCTTGGGAGGTTTTTGCGGAAAGGTTTCAGAGAAATTATTTTCCTACTTACTACGAGGAACAAAAAGTGGGAGCATTTCATGCTCTAATTCAAGGAAACCGAACTGTGGAAGAGTATGAGATCAGGTTCATGGAGTTATTCAAGTATGTCTCATACATGGATACCGATCAACAACAAGCATATTATTTTGTGTATGGGTTAAAACCTAAGATAAGGGCCATGGTGCGAATGTGGAAACCATTGTCAGTGGTCAAAGCAGTTGAAAGTGCTCGTTATGTAGAAGAACATATGAGTTTAAATGAAAGCATGATATCAAATATTCCAAAACAACCTAGATTCGTGGGGAAGGCCCCTATGACCTTCTCCAGGGGAGGAAGATCTAGGCCACCTCTTTATGAAAATAGAGTAGCACCTAGAGTAGCTACAACATGTACTTCAATGGAAACATGTGAAACATCCCAATCATCACTAGTGGCACATGAAATCCCACGACCTTTTTAGGGAGAAATTAGTAGGGGAAGGGGTTCCAAGGGAGGTAACTCATTTCATAGACCTTCACATATAAATGTATAGGTTCCACCTCATCTTACTTTTTTGGGGTGCGGAGGATCCCATTACCAATGCGACTATCCAAATTCACACTCAAGGTTTGTGCATAGAGAAGGAAAGGCCTTGATGGGAAGAGCGAGTAGTAGCCACCATATTTATGCAGTGGTTAATAACTGCTAGGCATAACACCAATCCACTATGGTGGAGTCATTAGGTACACTAAATCATGTCAATATTAAAATTTTATTTGATTATGGTGCTACATATAGTTTCATTTCACCACTGCATTATAAAAGTGTGGATTGGCATCCTACAAACATGATGACTTTAAACAAGTTGACATGGATTTGGGGGAAAACAAGCAGTAGGACCTAGCATCGATAATTTCCTTGTAGACTTGGGAGTGTGTACCACTAGGTTGAATGTGTACGTCACTACCCTAGGGACATATGATCTAATCATTAGGATGGACTAGTTAGAAACTCATCGAGATATGGTATATTATTTCGTGAATAGGGTGCTTTGCGTAGATGATGAAGGAAGGGAAATAGAGATCCATGGTATTGGAAGGAAGGTGTCTCTATGCTTTATCTAGAAAATGAAGGTTACATGTTGCATGAGACAAGGTTGTCAATTATATTTAGTGGAAGCAGTAAATGAAGGGAAGGGACCCTCTCTATATCAATATCTAGTTGTGTTTGAATTCAAGGATGTTTTCCTGAAAGAGTTTCCAGGGTTACCTCCTGAGAGGGAGCTTGATTTTACCATCGAGCTAAAACCTGGTGTAGATCCAATTTCCAAGACACCATATAGGATGACGACCTTGAAATTTTGTGAGTTGCAGATGCATTTGAAGGAACTGCTAGACTTAGGGATGATAAGGCCCGATGTTTCACCTTGGGGTGCGCCAATAATGTTTGTCAAGAAAAAATATGGTTCCTTACGAATGTGTATAGATTACATGAACTTGAACCATGCTACAATGAAGAATATGTACCCAATACCACATATATATGATCTATTTGATCAGATGAAAGGAGTAGCAGTTTTCTCAAAATTGATCTGTGATCAAAGCATCACCAGTTAAGGATTAAGTAAGGCATATTCCTAAAATCACATTTCAAACTCGGTTTGGACATTATGAGTTCAATGTAGTCCCTTTTGGTTTGACCAATGCACCAAAGTTATTAATAATCCTCATGAATGGTGTGTTCCAAAAGTATTTAGACTTATTTGTGCATGTACTTCTAGATGATATCCTCATCTATTCCAAGAATGAAAGAGAACATGAGGAACACTTGAGAGTAGCGTTGTCATGCCTTAGAGAGAACAAGTTGTATGGAAAGTTGTCGAAGTGCTCTTTATTTCATAAAGAGATTCACTATTTGGGTCATATCATTTTGAGAGAAGAAATTTTTGTAGATATGGAAAAGGTGAAGGCCATAATGGATTGGCCAGTACTGAGAAATGCTCATGAGGAGAGAAGCTTCATGGGGATAGTTGGTTATTATTGAAGGTTTGTGAAAGAATTCTAAAATATTCTGAAACCCATCACCCCCTTGCAGTGCAAGGGGGTTAGGTATGAGTGGACATATGAATGCAAAATTGCATTCATCGAGCTTAAGATATTACTAACTAGTGCACCAATTCTATGAGTACCGGATATGGATAAGGACTTCACAATTTGCACATATGCCTCAAAGAAAGGGTTGGGTTCCGTGCTAATGCAATATGGGGGAGTGATAACATATGCATCAAGAAAGATGAAGCAATAAGAGGAGCTTTAAACTACCCATGATTTAGCGTTGGAAGATGTAATGATAGCTCTGAAGCTTTGGAGGAACTATCTAGTGGGGCAAAGATTTGAGCTGAAAATGGACCATGAAAGGTTAAATAATCTCTTCACTCAAACAAATCTCAATACTAGGCAGAGGCGATGGAGTGAGTTTATGAGTGAGTACGATTTTGGAATTTCATACATCAAGGGAAAATAGAATGCAGTTGTAGATGCCCTAATTAGGAGGCCATGTATCTTCTCCTTGGTGCCCTTAAAGGTTATTTTGAGGGAGCAAGAGTTGGGGAAACTTTTTGGATATAGTCGGTATTTAAAGGTTACTTCATCCCTCCAGAGTGGGAAACAGTTAGAGTCAAATTTTGAAGGTTATATACTTGAATATGATGGATTGTTGAGATACTTGGGAAGGATGTACATCCTTGAGGGTGGGAATATTCGAAGCATCATACTCAAGAAATCCAATAGATCACTTTACTATGCACATATGGGTGTGAAGAAAATATATGCATACTTGAAGAATATTTTTTTTGGGGTAGGCATGTAGCATGATGTAGTCCATTTCATCGCTAAGTGTCTTGAGTGTCAGGAAGTAAAGGCTGATCCTCATCACCTGAAAGGTCTCCTACAATCACACAATGTTCTTATGTCCAAGGGGGTAGTCATTTATATGGATTTCATTGTGGTATTTCCACTCACATCGTAGAGGCACAATGCCATTCTTTCTTATAGTTGATAAGTTGACCAGGAGTTCTCATTTTATTCTATTCAAAGACACTTATGATGTCACAGATGTGGCATTTGTTTTTATAAGTGAAATTATACATCTGCATGGGCTACCTGAGAATATCATTTCAGATAAGGACCGTGTATCCTCCAAAATCGTGTATCCTTCGAAACCTAGAGTCATGGGAGGACAATGTTAGGTCACGCTCCCCTAGACATGTGACGATGACTACCAATTTACTGCTGGGGAATCTTGGTCAAGGTAGTTGACACTTATTATTACAGGTTCTATCTAGAGTTAGGTCAATATCGTTGATGGTAAAGGATAGTCCAACAGAGGAAGGATAGGGAGAGAAGACACAAGTGTTAGATTTTTCTTATTTACAGAACATTAGAGTTAAGAACGTTCTTTTACTTTGTTATCATTCACACACATACACACACACACACACACACACACACACACACACACACACACACACACATATATATCATGTATTGAGAAGTAGCAACATAAACAAGAGACAAAAAATAACACAAGAGATTTATCTTGGGAAAACCCCAAATGGGGGAATAACCCAACAACCTTTCTTAGACACATTTCGTTCAAAAATTCCAACCATTCACCATCTCTCAAGAGCCACAGACAAGATATAAACCCTAGCACTAGGCTAGCACACCTCTAGTGCTCATAGTTGCAGCAAAAACAACACAATACAATAAGAAAGTAACTCCTTAGAGAGATAGCACGCAAGATAAAGTAGCCACCAAGAATAACCAAAACCCCAGTTATGCATCTCCTCTTCCTCATACTCGTGCACCTTTTCCTCAGTGAGAGTGTGTGTTGTGTGTGGGTTCAAATGAGATAGATGTCTTCCTTATTTATAGTCTTGAAGTCAACTTCCTGGGCCAACTTCTTCTCTGGGAATCTTATTTTTACTTTATTCTTTTCTGTGTGGATCAAATTCTCTTTTGGGTATTCTTCTTGTTGTTTAATGGTCTTCCTAGAATTCCAGAATCTTCTCTTCATATAAGAAATGTCTTGTAGAGGAAAGTTCCTCCTGAAACTACCAAAACATCAACACTCCCTCTTAGCCAAAGATGTATCTTTCCATGATGCCTTTGTCTAGTAGTTCACTGAATACTCTGAAATTAACTAGTAGCAAACAACTACTACGATTCCATTGGTAGCTCAAATCATATGTCATAGTCTTTGAAATCAAGTATCACACAACTACTCCCAAAGTGATCTAGTAATATCCATGGAAATCAACTAGTAGAACGTGATTTTGCTGATCCATAGTAGCACACAACTATTACAACGCTATCCGGGAGAACATGATTGTGTTGATCCAAAGTAGCACACAAATACTATCCAGTGGTATACAACCACTCGTAGTAGAAAACAACTATTGCTACGTTGTCTCAACTACATAGCAATCAATTAGTATCACAAAGCTACTACCATGCTATCCAATAATCTCTCATGACTATGCAACAATCAACTAGTAGCACTAAGATACTACCGTGTCATCAACCATAGTCATGATCTATAATCCACTAGTAGTCATAAGACTAATACCATGCAATCCAATAGTCTCCATAACTATGGAGTAATCAACTGATAGAACTAATATACTACCATGCCATCAACCATAGTTATGATCTCTGTGACTATGAAACAATCAACTAGTAGCACACAACTACTACCATGCCATAATCCATAGTCACACTCTATGATTATGCAACAATCAACTAGTAGCACATAACTACTACCATTCCATCATCCATAATCATAGTTTTCAATCCCTATGACTATGCAACAATCAACTAGTAGCACAAAGATACTACAATGCCATCAACTATAGTCATAGTCGATGTTTCTATAACTATGCAATAATCATCTAGTAGCACACAACGACTACAATTCCATCAACCATAGTTATAGTCTCATCCAATAACACGAAGCTAATCCCATAGTCCTCATGACTATGCATGTGATGTTTCTTCTCTCATCGGGTCCGCTATTGCATTACCCCCTCAGTCACCTCACATGACTGATCTAGGGAACCCTTAGCCATAATGGTTAGCCAACATGAGAAGAAAAAAACACACCTCCCTCTCAACGAGGGTGGAAATTCTGTATCATACCAAGATTTTCTCTGGAGAACCTTGAGTCTTTTTCACTCCTAGTCAAATTAGCATGACTAGTAGAAGAAATTTTGTGCCTGGGCCATTCACCACTAGCCAAATCAGCATGGCTAATCTTGTGAGTGAATTTATTATTCTCCCTTGGTCAAATGGGCATGCCTAATCTGGGAGAATGTCTACCCGATGCTATTCATTTGTCCATCACCTTGGACATAATCTAGGTGATAATGTCGACAATCTACTCATCTATGGATGTGTACTGGAGCTTCACTTGTCCCTTATGCATCATTTCTCGAATGAAGTCCCGCAAGAAACTTTCGAAGCCACACTGCTTCACGACTTGCAATATTGGTTGATATATACTCTATCTCTACTGTACTGAATGCCAATGATGTCTGAAGCAACATCCTGATGTGATTTTGTGGTCTACTACACTCCTTGACCTGCCAGATTTTGTATAACCCTGCAACTTCATATCTCCATATGAGACATATCTCAATCCATATCCAATCATACCACATAAGTACATCAACATATGTTTTGCTTCCATCCAATGTACATATTTGGGTTCAACCATGTATTTACTAAAGAAATTCACTGCAAAACATATGTTCGGCCTGGTGTTAACCAGGTACATTAAGGATTCAATCAGTTGTCTACACATAATGGGATCCACCAAATCTGAAGATGAATCACAAAGAAGCTTCAAATTTATCGTCATGGGTGTGGTCATGTACTTGCATCCCATCATCTCGAATCTCTGCAGGATCTCAACAGTATATTTTCCTTGGCTAAGGAAAATATCATCTGATCTCTACCATACCTCTAGTCCCAAGAAGTAATGCATCATACATAGATCCTTCATCTTGAAATTTGAAGCGAGCTCCCACTTGCACCTAGCTATGAGCTTCACATCTCCTGTAAGAAACAAATAATAAACATATAGGATCAATGGGAAACCATTCTTAAGAATATCAAGTAAGTGTCTGATCTGGCATATCATGCCATGGGTTCCTGTTTAGGCCCATACAAATCCTTCTTCAATCTACATACATGAAAATCCTCCTCATGTATCTTGTGGTTGTTGTATGTACACTTCTTCTAGATGTTGGAGAAAATGTGTCATCATAATCTTTTCCCTCTCACTAGGAGAATATTTTGGCCACAAATCAGTCTTTTTACATCTCTATAATTCCATTTGTATCATGGTTGATCTTGTAGATCAACTTGGAAGCCACCACTGACTTCCCTTTTGGTCTTGTAACTAAAGAAAAGATATATATCCCAGTCCTTCTGACTAGCTTCCTCCTATGTAACTGTAACAAAGTCTAATGAACCAAAGGAATCCTCCCAAGGGATATCACATCTCCTAGAAGTCTCTGAATCCATGATCTATATTCCTCAATCCATGGCATCTTTTTTTTAGTTCTGAAAGACGTCTCTCTCTTCCATATGAATCTGAGGAGGAATACTTCCTAAATTAAAGTCTCTAAGCCACTGAATCTCTTTGAGATTAGGCTTACTCTGAGTCTACATGTTCCCTCTGAAGCTTTACTCCTTCTGAGTCTATATAATCTATGGAGCCATATACTCCCTTTGCATGTGTTGACCTACTCTAAAGTCTGATCTCTTATGAAATGTCACGGGGAGGCTGATCCTCCCTACTGGATCCCGAGAGATGAACCCATATAAACTCTAGATCCTTATGAGATGGTATTTGGTGGGGCCGCTTGCCTCACCACTTGTGAAACCATATTCCCCTCCTCATGATATGCCTCATCAATGCCACATATATGTATCCCCATTTGCATTCTGCAAAGTATCATGGGACCATGCTGGTCTCTTCCTCGTCACTGTAACGATTCTGGGTAGGCCCTTCTATCTCTACTGACTCTTCCTGATGATCTAAAGAGTGATCAACTGAACTAGAGGGATATGTATAGTTATCTTAAGAGCCTTCTACTCCTTATAATTTCTCTCCATATGAGATACTATGTATCTGCAAAATTTCCCTTCTTACTATAAGGTTATGACTTCATCCTCATTTCTTCATTACATGGATGTGTATGGTCATGTACACTGCTCTTATGTCTGGATAGTCTTATCCATGTCTCTGCTAGAGACCATCTAATCTGTTTCCTCCTACAACTATCATTATAGATCCCTCTCAGAGATATCACTTGTGACCTGCTAGGAACAAGAGAAACAATAGGGGAAAACAACATACAAGAATGACATAATAATAAAACAAGAACGAGAACAATTGTCACAATATATCCTTCTTAGAGATATCACCCATGACCTTCCTGGAGCAAGAGTAAAAAAAAAGTGTAATAATAGGAAAAAAAATTTCAACACTCTTACAGTGTTGTGACCAATCATTCCTTCCTGAAACAAGAAACAAAAGATAACAACATCTCCTAGAAGAGATCAATTCCATCTTGTAAACATGTGCATCATTAATACTAGACAATGAAAATTTACGGATATGCAAATCATGCCAATAATATTCAAATGTTACTAAACTAGAGATAACAATAGTAATAATATAATTTTAAAGACTGTTATTCTAGTTATAACACTTAAACTGCAACAATATTAAATATCAAACCTGATATGCAGACCTAAATTTTTAGCTGTTATTGTCCCACTTGAGTTATCTTATATCGTTTCTCCTACTCCTCGATCATGTGCTTGGAAGCACCAGTGGATAAAAGACATATTCTTCATCCTTTGAGTTCTTCTCTTCAACATATGTTGCATGTGCATGGTGCTTATTCTTTACCTTTTTCATGTGTAAGATGACATTGTGTGGCATAATGTCCCATCACCTTGCAGTTGTAGCATTTGATCCAATAACTCATTCTCCTCTAGAATGAAAAGTACTATGTGCTTTTGCTTCATCTAATCTACTCTCGTACTAGTTGACATTTTTGCCGGTAGAAACCCTAGTACTGAAAAACCTCGAATTGTTTTTCAAACTTCACCAAACTACATGCTGAGGGTTTTAGGGGGTGTTCTAGGGTAGAGTGTATTGTTCTATGTAAAGACAAGTCTCAACTCCTTTGGAACTAATTCTCAATAAGATTGAAAAAGTATTACAGCTGCAAGGTACTGCTACACCGATCTTCCTTATAGTGGTCAAATTGTTCTGAAGGTACCCAACTCTGATACAATGTTAGATTTTTCTTATTTACAGAGAATTAGAGTTGCCTTTTTATTTTACTTTGTTATAATTAACATATATATATCATGTAATAAGCAGTAGCATCATAAACAAGAGACAAAAACTAACACAAGATATTTATCTTGGGAAAACCCCAAATGGGGGAAAGACCGAACAACCTTTCTTAGAGAGATTTCGTTCACAAATTCCAACCATTCACTAGCTCTCAAGAACCACATACAATATATAAACCATAGGACTAGGCTAACAAATCTATGGTGCTCACAATTGCAACAACAACAAAATACAAGAAGAGCACACCTCCTTAGAGAGATAGTGCACAAGATAAAGTAGCCACCAAGAATAACCAAAACCCCAGTTCTACATCTCCTGTTCCTCCTCAGACTTGTGCACCTTTTCCTCAGTGATAAAGTGTGTTGTGTTTGTGTTCAAATGAGCTAGATGTCATCCTTATTTATAGTATTCAAGTCAACTTCCTGGGCCAAATTCTTCTCTGGGAATCTTATTTTTACTTTATTCTTTTCTGTGTGGGAAAAATTCTCTTCTGGTTATTATTTGTAATACCCCTAGGCTAAACCCAAAAATTGTACATATATTTGTAAATGTACTTTACTTATAAGGTGGTGAGCTGATGGGAATTTTTTTTTGTTTTGGTTATGCGTGCATTAAGTTAGTGAGAGAGAATATCACACCCAAGGAGTGCACACAGTTGTAAAATGATACAACTCATCATTAATGTTTTTGCACGCACCTGTGAAAGTATAGAGGAATGGTGCAATGAAAGTGAAACAACTTAATGTATGAAACACACACAAGTGTAAGTGTGAAAGGATGGCGCACTGAAGGAAAATGAGCACAACCCTGGATTCAACGCGCACTGGCTTAGTGCGCAGGGTTTTGAAGGCCAAAGAAGCCTTTTGTATATAAGTCGTGATGTAACACACACATGTGTAATGGCGTGAGGGGGGTGCAATGAAGAAATAGTGTGTGTAGCCAAGAAGTTCCTCATACACTGGTTTAGTGTGTGAGCTTTATGTTTTTGAGGCTGGTGAGCCTAGATTCAAAATATCAGTACTTCTGTACTGAGTTTGTAAATGTAATCACAAGAAAATTTAATGAAAAATGAAACCCTGCGGCAGACTGATCACATAAAAGAGTTTGAGGGGATAAATCCACTAGCTGAGGTTAAGGGAGATGGGTTAAAGGGGCTTAAACCAAAAAAGGAATATTATATTAACATTTCTTTAAAATCATAAAGTGTGGAATATTATATTAATATTTCTTAAAAGGTGTAAAGTTAGGATATATTATTATATCCTAAGTCCTAAGGAGGGGACAAGTGGCTGGAGGCAGTTCTCAACATGACAAGTGTCAAGTTGGGAACATGTTGTGGAATGAAGGCAGGTCTCAACTTTACAAGTGTCAAGTTGGGAACATCCAATCAAATAGTTTGGACTTAGTCCATTCTGGTATCTATCTATCATTTTTCATCATTTGACCATCACGAGCCGTGAGTGGTAGCCGATTGTTTTTGCATAGAGATGACTGTGATTGTCATTGAACTTGATTGTTATTGTGACCAATATGTTGATTAAACTGAAGAGGTGGATTGTCAGGCCCGTTGAACTTTGGACTAAAGAGGGGGGTTGTTAGGCCCGTGGGAAATTACATTCTCTCCATGTGAGAGAATTGATGGGAATTATTTTCTGAGGTGCCAAACTGCAATGAAAAGGCTCTGAGACTTCTTGTCTGGTATGTTGCTAAATCCATGGAAGGGAATTGGGGGAGCCAAAGGACTATTGAGTAGATAAGGGGCACACTTCCTGAGGTGGGACAAGCATGTGGGAATGAGAGACTGTAGGCTACCAATGTGAATTGGAATCTTTGACATACTTTCCCGTAATCGAGTCACCTGTGACTGAGTTACCTATGACCGATTTCTTGTTGAGTGAGAGACTTTAGCCTGGTTGGGAACCCTTACCCAAGTGGAGTTTATCCCCAGCTCGGGGGTGAGCCACTGTTAAGATTTACGAACAATGCGGTATAAGGCTGGGATAAACATGGAAGGTTTTCCCACATTAGGTGTCTTTATTTCAAAGATAAGTGTCAAATTGTGTGTTAAATCATGTTTGTTGTAGTATTTATGCAATTGATGTCATGGGTTTATGTTATTTATGATGCATGTATAATTCTGTTATGATTGTGTATAATTATGTTATGAATATGTATATAATCATGCGTTGTAGAGTAATTATATGTTTTAATTAGTAACATAGTTGTGTTAGAGCATTTTCAAAGGAATTGGTGGTAAATTGGTATCATTGATGATGAAAAGAGAAGTTTGAGTGACGTGACTCAGCTTGGGTGGCCGGGTCCATTACAAATTGGTATCAGAGCAAGAAAGTTTCATGTGGCATTGCCCAACAAGAGTCTGAGGGTGTTAAAAATTGGTATCGGAGTTCAGTTTGCAAAACTGAGCATGTATGGGCCGAGTTAACATCATGTCGAAGCAGTTTTCGCAGCGAATTGAATTTAGTAGTGGATGATTTTTCAGTTACAGTGTGTCCATGACAGAAATTGGAAGCAATCAAAGGTAATTCGGTAAAATCCCCAATTTATGTTTCTAAATTCATGGAGAATTGGGAAAATTTGGTTAAGTGATGAGATACCCTTGATTATAATCCATGTCTAGGAAAATTCAGTTAGAAAACAATTGAATTTGAGGCTATAGAGAAACCATGACAGATTGAGCATAATTGTTTGAATAGATTCACAATTCGTGAAGGAATTTCGAAAAATTCGCACCAGAGATGTCAATTAGTGGAACACACAAGAATTGTTGTTGTAGAGGTTGGATTTGGCTGTATTGAAGTGAAATTGGGAAAATTTCATGAGTGCCGAACATCCATGGTGTAAATTGGGTGAAAATTGAGAAAATCCCGAATTTCTGCAGTTAAAATTTATCAAAAATTAGTTAAGTGTCGAGAATAGTGTGTGCACCAAGTAGTAATGATGCGTATAAAGATAAAAGTGCAAAAGAGTACACATTATATTTGAGCAACGCACTATGCATAGAAAGATGTGTGGAAATTTAATGTGGCACAATTGTGCGCACTAGACATTTGAAGTTGCGCATAAGATAATGATACACATGATATGTACACTAATATTTGGCACCGCACAAGGTATAGTTAGTGGCATGTGCATGATGGAAGTGCACGGAAAAATGCACTAATTTTTTCATCGCAAGGTGCAAACTTGTGTCACACGAGTAATAGTGTGATGCACCAAAATGTGCTCTTGGAATATTGTCAGAAGACAATCGAATTGCTGGTGCACGCCCAACATGGTATGTTGTGCATGCATAATTGGGTCACTCAAAGGTATAATTACTAGCACACAATGTGAAAACACTTAAACTTGAAGTAGTGTGGTGTAGTGATGGTAGTGCACACAGAGTATTGATGTGCGGCATGAAAATTGTGCTCAATGAAGATTGGGGCACGACAAAAAAATAGGCCCATTAGTTATTGGCATGCAATACATGCGCTACATTTTTTCATTGCGTATGAAAAGATGATGCATGCAATTTATGAATTTATAATTGATAAGTAGTGCAAACAAATTCGATTGGATAGTTAATATTTCCAAGAAATCAGAAGAAATAATTATGAAGTTTTATGGAAACAAAACTGTGCATAATTTCATGGTTTTTTCAACTTGGTTAGCCTAACAAATTTTATTCGCTGCACATTTTGGAGAGTTAACAACATTAGATTAGAGAAGGAACATCAAAAGTTTAGAATCATGGAAGATGTGCAGGGAATTTACAACCATGAGGAAGAGATCTGAGTAATGTATGTCCATATGGGTAATGAATGTACAAATACAAATGGACATGGAGAAGGTAAGGAAGAAAACATGAACTTGGTAGATGTAACATCCCTCTCTGGCGCATTGAGAAAACTTATTTTTGAGGACACTTGCTCGCAAGTGATCTGGACTTTTGTGATGTTAAACCATTTATACTTGATTATGATGCGATTGACAGACGACATGATGTTTTACTAGTTTTGATTGACACAGATGATGCTGACTCTGTTTTATTGAGTGTGCAGGGTTTTTGACCTTGAGGATGCAGAGGCATCGGTAGAACCCCCTTGGACTCTGGACTGAGTCAGGGAGTGTGCTTTTGGGTTGAT
>SNQJ01S0091414.1:45324-57667 GCA_010110895.2 Picea sitchensis | reverse complement strand
ATGTTATTTACTATTTAATTCAGAGTCTTACGACCACCGAAATCAAATATATGCATGTGGAGAAATTGGCCTTGGTGGTTGTTCATGTTGTTCAATGTTTTCGTCACTATATCTTATTGCACAAAACCATGATTATTTCTGATTGCAACCCTATGCAACATATCCTTACACAAAAAATGTTGGGGGGGAAATACTCCAAATGGATAGTGATTCTCCAGGAATTTGATTTGGAGTTTGAGCAAGCCAAGTCAAAGAAATCTTTGGTCTTTGTTGAGTTGATATGTGACCTTCCCTCCACTGAGACAGAAACTGTGGAAGAAGATTATTTTCCTGATGAGTCTCTCTTTCTGATTAGTTTAGACAATATTTGGTATGGAGACATTATCATTTATCTTCAAACCCAAACTTCCTGGCCTGATATTTCTCATGTAGATTTTTGTCGTATTAGGTATTAAGCCCATAAATATATTATCCTTGTTGACACCCTTTATCGTCGTGGTATTAATTATGTATTTCAATGTTGTCTAACCTATGATGAAGCCGAGAAAGATTCAAATGACTGTCATTCAGGAGCCTGTGGTGGTCATATGTCTATGTATGCCACTTCCCAAAATATCTTACAAGTTGGTTACTTATGGCCTTCCCTGTTTAAGGATTGCATTGTAGCGGTTCAGAAATTCCATGCTTGTCAAACGTATAACAATAAGATTCGATCACATCTTGCTCCTCTTTATCCTGTAGTTTCCGTTGGTACATTCACTAAATGGGGAATTGACTTCATGACATGTAACCCTCACTCGGTCGGGGGGCATGGATACATTATTGTAGTTGTGGATTATTTCACTAAATGGGCCGAGGTGATGCCTACATTTTATAATAACGAGAAATTGTAGCGTTGTTCATATTCAATCATATCGTCACTAGGGTTGGTGTCCCTCAATCCATCCTTGGTGTCCCTCAATCCATCCTAACCGACCATGGCAACCATTTTTGCAATTTAATGATGTTTGAGCTTACCGATAAGTTGGGTCTACGGCAGGAAAAATCAACCCCTTACTATCCACGGGCCAATGGCCAAGTTGAAGAAATAAACAAAGTTTTAACCACTATGCTTCGATGGATGGTAGGGATTCACAATTCAAACTGACACACAATGATTTTTTCGACATTATTGGCCTATCAGACATCCGTTAAATATTCCACAGGGTTCACGCCTTTCCAGTTAGTGTATGGTATCGAAGCCATTTTGCCGACTGAATGTGAAATCTCATCTCTAAAACTAGCTATCGAACTTCTCCTCGACACCACAGCCAAAGAAGAACATCTTTTGTATTTAATGAAATTAGACGAGACTCACCGTAATGATGTGTTAGTCATAGAAACTCAGAAGAAACGTGTCAAAGCTAAATATGAAAGACATGTCAAACCACGTGTTTTTTCTAAGGGAAATTTAGTTCTCCTTTATGAACAAGATCGTGACTTATTGGGAGCAGGTAAATTTGAGCCCATGTGGCATGGCCCTTATATTTTTAAACAAGTGTTGGAGAAAGGGGCTTATGAGTTGGTTGATTACGATGGAATTCCTTTGGGTGAACCCAGAAATGGCATTACCTAAAGAAGTACTATGCTTAAAGTGTTTTTTCATGAGTGCTTTGTATTTTAGTGTATCATACTCTAGTGTGCCTTTTGTCATTTCTTGTTCTACCTTTAAGATGCTTACCTTGCCTTGTGCTTGGTTTCCATATGTCAACGTTCTCTCTACCCTATATCATCTTTGATGATGGTGCTATTCACATTACTCGAAATCTAGAATTCATTTGGCATCCATCATCTAATTGTATGTCTTGATTCACAACTAGTGGTGTTGCAATTAAGCAACGTTTATTCCATCTGAAGTCCTACACTATTACGGGTATACTTGAGAATTCACCTCTTGGAAATAAATTTTGATTACATTGAATATGAACACATTCCTAGATATCTAAACACATTAACAAATGCATTAGCTAATTATGTTTTAGATAGACATTTGCACCATTTATAAATCCAAATACACATTTAAAAGACAAGTAAGTTGGTAGAAGTTTTATATTATAACGTCAAAAGTTACAAAAAGTGTGTGTCCTGAGACCAAAATGTTGAAGCACATGGCTTCATATAAATATGCATCACTGATGCTTCTCATTATAGCAAACCCCTACCCATGCTACACGATGAAGCAATCGACCAATGGATGCTAAAACTCCAACCGTATGGTGTTGGTAGCGTCAAGGTAATTCATCCACAGTGATATCGGGGATATCCATAGTCAACCCCTCAAGGTTGTTTTCAATCTCCTCTAGATCCTCAGTTGCTACCCCTCAACCTACCACTACACCTATCTCTCCACATCTATGGATAGGAGATGATCCTGGAGGCCTGAAAGGCGCCACATCTGCATTGTTGATAGCACTTGATTAGTCTCGAATACATAACAAAAAATTTCATAATTAAAATACCAAAAACAACATATAATGAAGAAATCATTTTTACCTATATCTCCCCACTGAGAACCCTCAGGTAATGCCAAGTCAGGATCCCTCATGACAAGTTGATCCCTCAGCCACTGGAAGAAAGTAGGACCATATGTAACAGTTGACACACCACCTTGACGTGCCATCAATTCTAACCATCTCTTCATTCAAGGATCATGTGGAGTGGGTATTCCCCATTCCACATGTTGCAGGCGTAAAATGGGGACCCTCTCTAGGAAAAATGATACCAAAATTGATCCATATCCAAACTTCTTCAGTTGACCACTCCTACACTTTGTTAATTGTTTCTTCATATTTTTGAGGAGTCCCTCGCACCAGTTGAAAACCCAGGGCTCCATACACTCGATAACATACTAAAAATTGATTTGTAAGGCCATGTGAGGAGTTGCACTCCCTTCCATACAAGTAATAGTATAGAGAATGGTCCTCAAAGGAAATTCTTGAACATCCTTTATGGAAAAGTTTCCACTATGTTTCTCTGTACCTACTATGCAGTGATGTGATACATAATAATCCATGGGTTCACCACCTCCTTTACTTCCCGATAGTGAAACTCGAGAGACAAAACGAGACAACCCAATCAAGAAGTAGATGTCATCGATCTCTAGAGTGAGTGTATACACCCCGACATGAAATTATTTCTCATTAACGTCCCACATACAAACTAAGTGTTCCAATAACATCAATTGGGCCCTCATGCCCCGCACTTTGAAAAACTTTAGCAAGCCGCACTCTCGGAGTGCCATGACGGTGCCTGGATCATTCCCGAAAAAGTAATATTCCTCATCATGATATTGTTCCCTCCATTCGAGCATGATGACCAATGAAAATCTACCAAACAACAATAAAATATGATTTAGTTCATAAAAAATTCAAAAGTGGGAGTTTTTCTTAGTTCTCTCCCTCTTTTTAGTTTTCGAGTTGCAGTCGTCGTAGGGGTCAAATTTACCATAGTGCGGCATCATCACACCCCAGCTGTAGAGCCCCTACAATGATCATATAATATTTTATCTATTAATTTACCCCCCCTCACGATAGGGAGGGACTGTGACGGTCTAGAGGCGTAATCTCCCTTGGAAAATTGCCCATAAACTCAAAATTTAACCATCAAAATTGAACAGTTTTTTCTATAAAAAGAGAGAAGGGGGTGAAGAGTACCTACCTCATGGAAACGGCTTGATAAATCATCCATGAAGCACTCCAGAATCGCCACTTGAAAATCAGAGGAAAAAGAGGGTTTTTGGCACTAGTTTGGTGAAAATGCAAATGAAATGGTAAAATGAATTTTCTTTAAGTGTTTTTCAGACTCTCTAAACATGAAAAACCCCTGAGTTTTCTTTCTTTGGACTCGTAAAACAAGCATCGAACGACCCATATGGGATTGAACCACTCCTTCTTAGGGTTCATTTAAAATAATCTGAGGGACTCATTCAAAGGATGAGCTTACATTACAAGCATATGTTATCCTCCTCAAGCTTGTGTAAAAATAAAGAGGTACTCGCCAGAAATGGTGGGGGGGAATTGGGAAAGAAATGTATATCTATATCTTTGTTAGTGGCAGTAAGTCACTCTTGAACATGACACCCCTCTTCATCATTGTATCTGGGTTGGGAAATCCATTTGTCTCTCATTCGACCATCCACAAATTTGTATGTTGGGTCCTCCTTGAGTCAATGCTGCCAAGAAAATTGTCGTGTCATTCATATGTTCAAGAGAAGTTCAACCTAAACAAACCTTCTATCAAGTCGTCCATCTTTAGTCCTAAAAATATTACCATGTTGACCTTCGTTGAGTCAGTTCTAAATCACTTTATACTCTGATCTACTTCAAATATGTTACATATTTCATGTCATTGATGGGGGATACATTAAGACCCTCCTATGACGAGTCTCTTCCTATTGACTTCAACTCATTTTCTGGTAATTAGAATTAGAAATCATGTAGTACCTTGGAACCTGCATGCCTCAATGACAGGTTTCCTCGTTTTCAGYAGTGGGTTCACATCATTGGCCCCTGATTGGAATATTCCATCGAGTGTTTGAATTCAACTCATCAATTCACATTCATTGGATTGTACTAGAGTACCTTGGGATTCATTGACATCAATGGCGATTTCCCTCTCACTTGTTCACGATATCCATTAATGATCAGTAATCAAGTGGATTCTACCATGTTCGACTTCAACACATGTAATCACATGATTATATTCATACTTCGGGACGATGGAAAATAATACCCTGGATATCGCCATATCAATCAAGGTTGTGATGGAGTATTCATAAGTTGGTACTGACACATAGATCCACCGTGTATGTCTCGTGGCTATGTCTAAATTCAAGTTTTTAGAGCATAGATCCACAATGTATTTCTCGTGGCTATGTTGAATCATGATGACATGGATCCACAATGTATATTTAGTTGCCATGACTCACTTGACACTTATGCTTAGAGTCACTTGTAGCCTGAGTATGGGAATGCCTACCTCAGTAAATGGTATATTATTATGCAAATTCTTGATTGCTTGTAGGTTTTCGACTGATGTGATCCTTGTTCTCGATACACACATTCTACAAAGTACTCCAATTGTCACATGTTCCAACTTCATACTTTGGGGGGTATTATATTACACATTATTTTGGTCACCCCTATGATCAACTGATGATATGTGTATGGCTTACTCCTCTGTTCCCTGAAGCTACTGAAGAAATGATACTTTCTACCTGAGAAATTGAATCATCTTTATTTTCTTAAAAATACTATCAAAGGAGATCGTCGCACCCTGTTAAATGCTCAGGGTGTGACAATGATTGATTGTCTCATGCTGCACCAAAATGGGTTGCGTCGTCATCACAATATGCTTGTTCTTAGGGTGCGATGATGCTCAAACAAGGAAAAAAGGTGAAATTCTCGAAAGTTCTAGAATGGAATATTCTAGAATATGAGGTGGCCTCCAATCAGTTTGGATATTACTCTCTTCTTTGATTTAGTGGGATCATTATAATCTCCTCATACATCCCTCTTCACCCTATAAAAAGAGGGATCTCTCATGGGAAAGGCTAGGTTGGCTTATGCATGAAGAATTATGTTGAATATTGTACTTGTGATAGATTTGTTTTAGCTTTCCAAGTCATTTTGTGAATACTCTTCATCAAAAGCATTGGATCAAAGTTGTGTTTGTTGAATCAAAGGGCCATTGGAAGGGACCTTGTAAGATTAAGGCATGGGTTGTATTCTCCACTTTCATCAATATAATGCAGTGATACATTTTGTCCCTATAAAAGTGTCTCCATTTTTATTGTATAATTCCTTGATCTTATGCATAGGCTTCATTGAAATATATATATCGTTGTTCTCTCTCTTTGTTGGTTTTTACTTCTAAACAGGTTCAACATTCGAAAATCCAAAGATGGAGCAAGGACAATACTAGCGAGGATCAAACAATGTTTAAATGGTATGTCATTTGTCCCTCTTTGAACTAGTTTACATTACAATGAAATCTAAGGATAAGCTTGTATTTTGCTCTGTTTTGTTCTAATTTCTTGTTAAATTTAGGGAGATCAGTTTGTGTCAGCACTTATCGATTTGTCTGATAACAATCAGTCAAACTAGTCAAAGAAAAAGATGTCACTATATCTCAATTGTGTCCTCCCAAGTAGTTGAGATGGGACTATAATTATCCCATTGGACATTTACTTGGTCTACTAAATGATGCCAAAGTTTTTTAGTGTAGCGGTTTAGTATATGGATTTCTTCATCCATCAAGGCCCCCTTGTCCAACATCTGAAATGACTCAAATCAATAACATGAGAATGGTCTAAAATATAATGATGAAAAACATATACATGAAAAAATCATGCATATGATACAATGATTATGGTGATGCAAGATGATAATCAAGTATTCCTTTTCTTTCAAGATGTATAAATGGTCCCACGTACCATGGAAACAACTTGGCTCCTTTGCAAAATGTAATCAATCTCTTTTGTAGTCTAACTAACAAAAATACATTATCCCCAACTTTATAACTTCTATCAATCATATGTGCACGCCCATAACTCTTTTATCTATCTTGTTCTTCTTTTAACCTTCCTCTATTCATATTCATTTTCTCTTCCATCTCTTGGATTATTTCCAATCCAAATAGGACTCCATCCTCTAGCCTATCCCAACTAAGAGGTGTCCTACATGGTCTACCATACAAACATTCAAATGTTTCCATCTTAATTGAGATTCGATAACTATTATCATATGCAAATTATACAAGGGGTAAAATCTCTTCCTGGTGGTTCTTTACAAACCTATGCAACATATCTTCTAATATTTTATTTACTCTTTTTTTCTATCCATTAGTTTAAATATGGCACATTGTACTGAAATTAATCTACTTCCCCGACACGTCTTGAAAACATGTCCAAAATCTCCATCTAAACATTGACCCTCTATCATAAATTATCTTCTTTGAAATTCCATGCAATATTAATATCTCATTGATAAACACTCTTGCGGTCTCTAATCCTTGATGAATATTATTTACTAGAATAAAATGTGCACTCTTAGTCAATGTTTCTACTACTATAAATATATAATCATGTATCCTTGACATCCTAGGTAATACTACTATAAATCCATCAAAATTACTTCTCATTTCAATTTTGGTATCGCATGTGGTTGCAATAATCCTACCGGGTGTTGATACTCAACCTTTGCATCCTGAAATTCAAGTAATATAGCTACCAAATTAACTATATCTCTCTTCATTACATTCCAAAATAACAATGTTTTCAAATCCACATTCATGTTCTTTACTCCTGGATGAGAGATATAAATTGCTCTATGAAATTCTCTTGAAATTAAATTTCAAATATCAACCTTTGCATCYTGAAATTCAAGTAATATAGATACACAATTAACTATATCTCTCTTCATTGCATTCCAAAATAACAATGTTTTCAAATCCACATTCATGTTCTTTACTCCTRGATGAGAGATATAAATTGCTCTATGAAATTCTCTTGAAATTAAATTTCAAATATCATCATTTRGTGGCACTAAATCCTTTCATGAAATCATAATAAACCATTTCCATCCAAGGTACATTCTTCATATTTAGGAATCGTCATCACTTTGTTTTCTAATTCCATCTTAACTTCCTTATACCATTCATCTTCAAATTGTAATTTCAATATTTTTTCTCAAAATAATTATTCAATGGAAAAATCAATAAAATATGTGGTTAGTGACTTAAATCATATGTTACTTTATTTATTGTCCCCTTAATGTTTGATATTTTAAAATCATACTCACTCAATAATTCTAACCATCTCCTTTATCTAGCATTTAGTTTATTTTCCGTAAATATATGTTGAAGTCCATGATGATTTGTCTTCAATTAAAATTTTCTTCCAACCAAGTAATGTCTATGAATTCATAACACATGCACTATCACATTAAGTTCTAAATCATGTGTTACATAATCTTCTTCATGTGGTCAAATCTTTCCCAAAGTGTAGGGAATCACCCTACCTTCTTGCATTAATACTCCACCCAATCATTTGTTCGAAGCGTCCATACAAAATAGAAAATCTTGATCCATATCTGGTACCTTTAATATAGAATTTGTTTTCAATAATTCTTTAATTTTTTGAAATTCATGCTCACATCATTTTGTCAGTAAAAATTTCTTATTCTTCTTCTATAACTTAGTAATAAGATTTGCAATCTTTGAAAATGCTTCTATAAATTTTCTACAACATACAACCAAAACCATAAAACTACATACTTCATGTACATTAGTAGGCACCAACCATTCCATAATAGCCTCTATATTTGTTAGATTCACAACAACTCCTTCCCTTGAAATTATATGTCCTGGATAATGAATCTTCAATTCATCAAGCGAAAACTTGAAGTATTTATCATATAACTTATTTTGTCTAATACATTTCAACACTAACTTTAAATGATTTTCATGCTCCTATGGTGTTCTAGAATATATTAAATTATCATCTAGAAACACTTGCATGAACTCATTGATATATTGTTGAAATACTCCATTCATTAAGCTCATAAATACACCAGGTGCATTCCCCAATCCGAAGGGCACCACTACACATTCATAATAACCAAAATGCATATTAAATGTCATATTAGGAATATCCTCTTCTCTTACTCTTAATTTATGATATTTAAACCTTATATATATATATATATATATATATATATATATCCCCTTTCATTTGATCGAATAGATCATCAGTTCTAGGCGACAATCAATTGGATATTGATCTCTTATCATGGCCTTGTTTATTGTGGATAATCAATACAAATTCCTCACAATCCATCATTCTTCTTTAGAAGTATCACTGGCACTCTCCACAGTGATATACTTAGACAAACAAATTCCAAGTCTAAGAGATCCTAGAGCTACATCTACAACTCTTTCAACTCTGGAGTCCTCTTGTGGTAAGGAACCTCTGTGATAGGTTTTGTTCCTGGTTGGAATTCAATCATGAAATCCAACTCTCTATTAGGTAGTAATATATGTAGTTATTTTAGAAACATATATGAGATATTGTTCTATATTTATCATATTCCCTTTCTTATTCATAGCAGTTACAACATACAACTGACGTCAGTTACTCAAATTTGTCTTCAATTGCAATGTCAAAAAAAATCTTCATGGCACTCCTCTAATCCTCCCTACTAGGATTATTTTATGTCATAAATCATTTGTAAAGTAAATCTTCTTTTCTTTACAATCTAACTCTACTTCCTGAATTTATAACCAATATATACCTATAACTACATCATAGGATCCCAAGGTAGTTGAATATTATGATAGTACGATTACACATACACGAAGGTAAACCTCACAATCTTTAACCAACTTTCTCACTCCTTGCTTAATTATGGAAGCCATTTCTACTTGGTTGAAGTCATCTTGAGTAATCTCCTTTATTTTGAATCTTAATAATGCATTGTGAGAAATGAAACTTTCTATATCTATTGATAATGAAAAACTTATACTATTTTATCTTACCCAATGTCTCAAGTATTGTAGATCGATGTTCAACTTGATAGTTATTCACTGCTACATGTATCTTGTGGGATTTACCTAGAACATCTATAGTAGTTTTTCTATGATCTCGACTAGCTCCTCTCTACGCATGTGGGCAATCCCTCTAAAATTGTGTCTCTCCATGTGTCCAACACCCCCTCTTAGGAGGTCAACTTCGAATCGCATAGTAATAAAAAAAATTTCTACTACTATGTTGTATCTATTGAGTATGTTGTGTCAGTGGCCTATATGGCTATCTCTAAATCTTTATTTGATGTCTATGTGTACGCATCACATTTCCTCTTGATGCATTCATGCATCCTACTACCGACCTCCATGCACTAACTAATGATATCCCAATCTCTATCCACCTGAACCTGAAGGCTTAAATGATCATTACCATTTGTATAACTAATGTCAAGTTTGAGAGGTARCTGCAATTTTCCTTATTTATGATTATGTTTCTTCTTCCTAAAATAGGTCATGCATAGAATGAAATGGGTGGATTTMTAGCACTAACATGGTCATCACTTTATCATGAATCAATAGATTTCATTTCAAATAAGAACAAAGCCATAATGTCTCTACTTGAAATCTACTTTTCAATCCATTTAATATATGGTTATCATAATGATGATACGTAAACTCATTAATCAACATGGTATAGTTAGTGATATTTTATCTCCAGATGATTTTTCTTGGAATTGTAAGAAATATTCACTATGTCATTTAATAAGAATGGATTCCTATTGCTACATGGATCAACCCAAGGAAAAATACAAATCGAACTTAAATGAGATGCATCAACATACATCGAAATCAATTACAAAACATAAGAATTCAAGAATTACATCAATATGCAAATCTCAATAGCTCATCATTCTTTTATTTTTGAAATGAATGCCTTATGAATCCATGATTGAATTAAGTCATATCGTTAATTGATATTTATATAATTAATATCAACTAACTTTCTAGAATATAACAAATACTCAATCTATCATAATTATTCTTTTCATTTACAAGAGTTATTTTCCATGAAATACAACTTAGAAAGTGTGCCCAAGGGTTTTAGATTACCTTTATAGAAATCAATTTTTATATGTTTTATAAACTTGGAATTCAGAATGGGTTGTAACTTTCCTCCATGGAACGATTTATCTTCAAGTGTAGAATTAGAA
This sequence comes from Picea sitchensis, assembly GCA_010110895.2. Classification (NCBI taxonomy): domain Eukaryota; kingdom Viridiplantae; phylum Streptophyta; class Pinopsida; order Pinales; family Pinaceae; genus Picea; species Picea sitchensis. The sequence goes on along the minus strand of SNQJ01S0091414.1, from coordinate 46,895 downwards.
ATGATGCCTTCAATGGACCACAATTTTCTTCTAGAAAAATAAGAAAATTGATATAGATTTAAAATCTAAAATCTAAAAAAATACCATTTAGATCAAACATAAAACTATTCAATATACAATGTACCTAGCTCATTTCATTTCTTAGAATATGGATTGTATGAGATAATTCACTCACTAAATTAAACACCATGAAGTTTAAACAAAAAAAATCAGGATTTACATAAATTTTCTTTGTTTACAATTGGACAAACACTACCAAAAAATGGATTTATAAGATACACATGTGTATCACAAAAATCACAAAAGGCTTGTCCATCCATCGAATGCTTCAACAATGGGCTTCCAACGTCTCAATCAGAATTGGCAGTAAATTGAACTTTAAGGATTGAAGAAGCTTGAGTTTCTTCAAACTCTTGCAAGTTAGCAGGGAAGACATGAAACCTTTTACCAGTATATCCCTGAAATGAACTAGATTTATGTTTTGTAATAATCTAATACTTTTCAATGATAATAACCCAACATCTAAGATTAGACAATGTGAGATATCCATTTCATGAAAATAGTGACACGAATTCGCTGCAACTAGTATTTCGATATTATCAACACTGTAGCACCTTTTGATATCCAATTCAACGATGCACTTACATCCTAAAGAGGTCACTGTGTTTCTTTTTATTTTCGTGAGGGAATTGATGATGACTCATTATGGAGCTTGTGACCAGAAGTGGTGTTAAGCTCAACTAATCGATTAAACTCGACTTTTGAAGTGATAGTATCTTGTTGTTGAAAACACCCGGAAGTAACTCATCTTGACTTGGAGGTTTATTGTTGGTAAAGTTTTATATATATATATATATATTTGTTAATTTTCAACAACCCAAGTTTGGAATTACCAAGTTCTTATATAAGTAGTACTATGAGGTTGTATTTTGTTTTAAAAGAAGGAACACAAATAAATTGAAAACCATCCATTCATAATACCTNTATATATATATATATATATTTGTTAATTTTCAACAACCCAAGTTTGGAATTACCAAGTTCTTATATAAGTAGTACTATGAGGTTGTATTTTGTTTTAAAAGAAGGAACACAAATAAATTGAAAACCATCCATTCATAATACCTTTAAGTTAAATCTTAAGAGACAACCTCCCTATATGTTTAACGCTTATATAAATATTTATAGGTATATATATAAATAAATGTAATGTTTCCAATAATCAATAAACGAATTAGAAGGTCTTTAGAATTCAATGATTTTCATCCAACATCTTGAAGTGGTTTTATTATAATCTAACATGTTGATTATATACAATTATTAATTATTTATGGTTTCCTTTAATAATTAATGAAGTTAGGGTTATCCAGTTTTTACGAAGGATTGATGACCTCCATTAATAATGTTATTATGTTTTGAAGGAAGAAATGAATTTGCAAGATACCAGATATATAAAATATGCAGAACAGAAACGAAATGCTAGAAATGACAGAATAACAGTAAAATATCCAGCATAATCTTCACAATACACAGAAATGATATACGAAATAGCAACAGAAATAGCACTTTGA